>PVHP010011608.1:0-44886 GCA_004024765.1 Zapus hudsonius | reverse complement strand
CTGGCAGGATCTGCTGCTAGCTCACACTGTTGGTGACTTTTAACCTCAGCAGCTGGGATAGTGTTTTTCATCACTATGACAGTTAACAGGCAGGAGCTGGCTTCTGTCTCAGTTCCAGAATAATTTTGAATTGTGTTGCAATTGTAGTCTGTCTGTGGCCAGACAAAATATTTTATATATTTTATTTTTAATTTATTTTTGAGAGAGGGGGGATAATGGGCATACCATGAAATCTGGACTGTGAGGCTTTGTTAGCAAGCACCTTTGACCACTGAGCCATCTCTCTAGCTCCAGACAAAGTATTTTAAACAATATTCTGTTATTTTTTAAGTAGTCTTGACCTAGAACTCACTCACTCTGTAGCCTAGGGTGGCATCAAGCTTACACAGGGATCCTCGTAAGTCAGCTTGAGTGCTGGGACAACAGGATGAGTCACCACACTTGACATGAAACAATGGTTTTCAAGATATTACACATTTCTGAGAAAGTGGACCAAACAGAATGAGTGCTATGATTTCTCAAGAAAAGAGTTAGCAACCTGCACTGATATGGAAAGTGCAATTCTCACTTTCAGTTCAAATGTATAGAACCTGTATAAATAGCTGGGTATGGCCACACATGCCTGTAACCACAGTGCTGTAGGGGAGCAGAGATCCAGGAATAAGAGGAGCTTGTAAAAGAAAAGGCAAGCTCTTGGATCAGTAAGAGACTTTTCCTCAAACAAGAATGGGAAAAGAATGATGGTACACACACACACACACACACACACACACACACACACACACACACACACACACAGACTGCTGCAGGCAAGTGCATGGGGCACCAGAAAGTCACATGTGTATGAATCACACACTCCCTACTTCCCCCAAAATCGCTCAGGCAAGAAGATTACACTTCAAGTAAGATTGTTTAATTATGCTTACCTCTTGCCTCTTCTATCCCAGTTCTTCCTCTATTTAAACCTAAGGCTCATGTTAATACCCCAAAGAAGGACTTGGGAGTCACTGAACCCTTTGATCTATTGTTCCTTCCATGGCCATGTTGCATATATCTCCTTTCTTTGCCCTTCCCCACTATTTGTCTCTTTATTAGTATACTGGGGATGGACAGTCAGTCCTAGTCTGTTGGAACTCCTGATCTATGGCTTTGCACTAAAACTTCAGCAAGATATATGCTGTGATACATACATACATACATACATATATATATAGTGGAATACTAATAAACTAAAATAGTAATGAATTACGGACAAAGATACCAACATGAATAAATTTAAAAAGACTATAATACTGAAAGAAGCCAGACCCCCAAAATAGCTCACACTGTATATTCTACTTTATTCTAATTCTATAAAATGAAAATATATCCATTAGAAATTTACAGAAATTCCCTTAGTGTGGGCCTCTGACATTGTTTCCAGAAGGGATTACATGAAAAAGGAAGACCTTCCAATAGAGTGAGTTCTTCCTCCAGAGTGGGCCGCCCTCCTCATGGTGGGCTATATATAAGGAAGACACAGTTCCCTTTCTCTGCCTATGATACCCATCACAGTGGTAATACCTGTCTCCCACCTGCTATTCACTCATATGTGCATCTTTCCTGTTCAGCTATCCTTCATCAGCATGGGAATCAAGTTTCATGGACCTTCCCACGTGGCCTGAAGACCTCTCCAGGAATCTTCCAAGCCTTCAGTAAGGGATTAGGAATGCTGAGGCATTCAGCCAAGTGGACGGAGCAGCTACCAGGTTTCTTGACTCTCAAGACTGAAGACAGCTATTTTTGAAGTGTTATAAGCTAATCCAATAGATCCCCTTTAGTACCAATTCATACTGGTTCTGACCCTCTAAAGAACCCTGCCTAATACAGCATGTGTTCTGACATGACACTTCACTGAGAATGGGCTGGGAGGAGGAGGGGATTACAGTGTACATCTGGAAGGCTTTCATTATTTTGCCTGTGGTGATGGCTTTTGGATATATCTACATGGTAAAACTCTTCAGATAGTACATTGTAAAGATGTGCAGTTTACTGAGTGTCAATTATATTAAAATGTATAATAAAGAGAAAATTAAAATAAGAATTAAAAATTTATATTCTTTTGCCCAAAGTGATTTTTAAAATTTGGCATTATATAAACTATTTACAAATTATAAATGAATTTTCATAGTAGAACTTTTCCTCACTTTGGAAATTTTATTATGTAGTGGTAAAAATATTCAGCTACTAATAATTTATTATTCATTGTGTAACACACCAGACTTGAATATATACCATATTAAAACCTGCATTAGCCAAATGGATTTGCTTTAAATTGGAAAGCAATCAAATGGAAAAATATTTAGTTTAACATGTCTTAATTTCCTTAAGCATTATTTAATTTCACAAATGAGAATATTGGCATTTTTAAATTTTACTAGCCGGTTTCTTCTACTTTCATCCCATTATGAAAAGATCTGATTGAAATCTCCAGGGAAGATGGCCATAGGCAGAGAAATTAGTCTGTTTTGTTCAAAGTAAAGCAGATCCTGCAACTTTGGTACTCTGAGTCCTTAACTAACTACTGGTACACAGGTAAATGATTACTATAGTTACTGGAAGATGGCCAGCTCAGTTGTAGTTATTGGAAATGGGCACTGTCAGACCTTAAAGAGACAAACCAACTCAAGTTGTAGAAAAATAGCTAACACTTATGTTTTCATGGCATAAATATTCCTAGGCATGTGCTATTCCTTTAAAAGATAAGACAACCAGTTATGGTCCCTTGGAAGAAAGTAGGTATTCACTTATAGACACTATGTGCTTGGAGATAGCTCTACATTTATATCTCACATTTCTGAACAGTTTATGAGTATAGAAATCGACTACTTTTGTTATGATTTATGTTTTCAGGAATGTTTATGTAAACAGCATTAGAAAATAAACCTAGTCTCTACCTCCAGAGTAATGGTCAGGCTTGGTTACTACCCAGTACATTAAAGATGTTCCCCCCCCCCCCAGGAACAGAGGCCAGGTAAGTTTACTTCCCATTATAAAAGTCTGGGAATCCTTATGCCCTGGGACCTTCTGTTGCACACTATAGTGCATAAGCGGGTGTCATTACCCTCTTGATGTTGCACTGTAGAAATCGGTGCTTGAGAAACTGGCACAGATGCTGATGCCCTGATTATTGCCATTGCTCTGAGCAATAAATTGTGCTTTGTCTCTGACCCAGGAGCCTCATTTCTTCTAACAGAATCCATTAGACTGTGGGAGGCTAATGTGTTGCTTTGCAAGTAGGTTAAAATCTCAGACCCTTTACAGTCCTTGATGCTCCGCACATGCTTTTTGCATTAAGGGCACAATCTTAGGAAAACATTAAAAAATGGAATAAATAGTCAAAGAAGGAAAACAAATGATCACAATCTAACAATGACAGCAAACAAACCTATCCCATTCTGCAACAAATCTGTGGTTAAGAAGTGTGATAGGCTCCATCTTTCAGTGGAGCAGAGTAGGTGAAAGGCTCTGACTAATCATAAGGCTGCAGGTCAGAATAATTGTCAGGGCTGGAGGAAAATGTAGAAATTAGAAGACAAAAGAGTCTTAACATGAAGGAAGGTAATCTTAATCTTAATGGGAAGAGGTTGATTCAGGAACCTTCCAAAGAAGCAAGATATTGGTATGCTATCCTGGATTCTTCCATAATCTCTGGAAAGAACAACAAAATACCACTGATAGGATATTTTTTGAAAAGAGAGAGTGGTAGAGAGATCTCCCTTCTGTGTTCACCATGAGCAGATAGGAAATGGGGGTGTCACCATAAGATTTGCTCATTTAATGTATTTAATTAATGATAATAAAGATGCCAAAATGCATAAAATTTAATTAAAATTTTTTTTTCTAGGTAGGGTCTCACTCTAGCCTAGGTTGATCTGGAATTCATTAGGTAGCCTCAGGGTGGCCTTGAACTCATGGTGATCCTCCTGCCTTTGACTCCTGAGTGTTGGGATTAAGGGCTTGCACCACCACACCTGGCTAATTAAAACTTTAAATGATTTTTAAAAGAGAAACTGCCATTTATTTTAGATCAAAGAGGACTTACATAGTAGGGATACTATATTTTAAAAGATTTACAGAAGACATATTCTTTTCAGGATTGCAGTTTGGTTTTATAAAGGTAAAAACATCTTTACCTTTATAACTGATTACATTTGCTAAGGAAATTCTTTCAAATAGGTCTTTTGTTACAGGCAAGTAAGATAAGTGTGTACCTTTCCATTGCTTTCTCATAAAAGTATGGGGTTACCTTGAGTTGCAATGCATGCATTGTATTCTATTTAGTAATATCAACTATGTAGATCTTTTACTCCCACACAGTCTTCCTAAAAGATATTCAATCAGTATTAGTAGTGTTCTCTACATGGGTTTGTTCAAAATTAAAGTCAAGAATTCGAGATGATTTGTTGGCACGGCTTGCTTTGAGCTGTACTTTTGGGACTTCAAAGGGGTATAGTTTGGTTAGGCTTAGAGGAGCTCATGCTTGAAAATCTCAAGTACAGTACGGAGGGGAGAGCTGCAGTTGGTCTGGATGACTCCATCCTTCAGGCATGAGATGGACACCCTGTACCTTCCTGGAGCAGAGATAAACTTGTCCCCATAGTCATGGTACCAAAAAAGCAAAACAACCTGGTGATAGCCAGTTCTACCTGAATAGTTAGGAGGAGGCTTCACTCTATAGTAGAAGGAGGGGAGGGAGGGATGCCTTGAATTTCACTTCTAGCTACACATGACCCTGCTAGCTGCTAGCTTAGGAGGTAGAAGGCTGAACGAAGGTTGGACTCTATGAGGTATCTTCTGTGACATGGTCTCCTGTGATGGCGCTGGACTTTTTGGTGCTGATGCTACTTTTGAGTCACTCATGTTCCCGTACATAAACCCAATAAACTCACCATCCATCATGTTGGATTTACATGGATTTTTTTTGTCTGTTGTTGGTATCTGGGATGAACACATATTTTGTCATGTTTCCCCAATAAAAGTAACGTAACAGAAGGAAATTTAAGCATGGTTTCATTTTTTTGATGAGGCTCAGATAATAACAACCAGGAACTAACCTGTTAGATAAAATAAGCTGTTATAGGACTGTCTCAGGAAAAAATATCCTGGTTAAAAGTTGTGATCTTGTTTTGTAATTATAGTTTAGAACTTTGAATTATACTAGTAGTGAAGAATGCTTTTTTTTGATAATTAAAAATATTGAAGATTTGGCTGTAGAGATAGCTCAGCAGTGAAGGCACTTGCCTGCAAAGCTCAGTGACCCAGGTTACATTCCCCAGTACCCATGTCAATCCATATTCACAAAGTGGTACATGAATCTGGAGTTTGTTTGCAGCAGTTGGAGGCCCTGGTGTGCCCATTCTCTTCTCTCTCTCTCTCCTTGTACATAATAAATAATAAGAATTTAAAATATTGAAGATTTGCTTTATAGATATAAATTTTATTTATTTATTTATTTATTTATTTATTTATTTATTTATTTATTTATTTATTTATTATTTTCTTTTATAGGGCTGGGAATAGAACCCATAGCCTCACATATGCTAGGCAGGTACTCTACCAACTGAGCTACATTCCCAGCCCCAGTCTAAACTGCTGGAAATGGGCAGCATTTCAGAATTCTTTCTCGGTCTGCATTCTTTAGTCTGTTTCCTATAATGAATACTGTAGACTTAATAATTTACAAACAGTAAGCATTTGTTCCTTATTGTTCTGGAGGCTGGAAAGTCCAAGACAGATTGTTCACGTTGACAAGGTCCTTCTTGCTGCATCATCCTATGGCCCAGGTAGAAGTTGCAGAAGAACACAAGAGAGAGAAGAGGGAGGGGCTGAACTCAAGCTCTTTATCAGAAGCCATGTCCATGACAACCAATTCTGTTAGAGCATCACTGAGGGTACTCAGGAGGGCCTGGCCCTCAGGAACTCATCACCTCTTAAAGATCCCACTTACCATTCTTCTCTCTGCACTGGAGATTAGGTTTCCAATAAATGAATTTCGGAGGAACACATTAAAATCAAAGCATTCATTCTGTCTCAAAATTCATGTTTTTTGTCACATGCAAAATACATTCATACCATCCCAATTGTCTCAGCATATTAAATCACTCCAGCAGCAACTGACAAGTTCAAAGCCCAGAATTTCATCTGAATCACATACAGGTGACACTCAAAGCAGGATCAACCTGGGGAACATCCCCTGCAAGTTTAAAGTTTTAATTTTTTATTGAGAACTTTACAGTATGGGCATGGTCATATTCCCATTAGTTTATACTTATATCCCCTTCCCTCCACCCCTGTTCCACTGAGGGCCCTTCTCATGGCCACTGGGGGGGGGTCATAATGCACTAGTCAGCATCAGTGTGTGTGTGTGTGTGTGTGTGTGTGTGTGTGTGTGTTAGGGGATAGAGACAATGCCTTAGAGTACCCCTGTCTACCTTGTGGCTTTTCACATTCTTTCTACCTCCTCTTCTGCAATGCTCCTGAGTCTTGGAGGACATGTTCCAAGTCTCCTTTAGAGTTAAGTTCTCAGGAGCCTCTGATTTTCTGCTTTGATGAGTTTTGAGTCTCCTGGAGAACACATCATAAATCTTAAATTTGGGAAATAGTCTCCTGATGCTGTGTTCTGAGTTCTGAGTACACTGGGATAGGGTTGTGCCCAGCAAGGCCTTGGGAAACCTCACACTAAGGCTTTGCTGTAGTCATTCCATTCTGAAGGGGTTCGTGTTCCCACACTGGGTTGCACAGTGAGAGCCCCACAGTCCTAGGTTTCTGAGAGGGTCACAGTCCTGTGGTTCCACCAGGCACTGCTCTCCAGGAGGGGCTTTCTGTGGCAGCTCTAACCTTGAAGTTCTGCTCAATATTGCTCTGATAGTGGCTTTCTGTGGTGAATACACTCATATCTGAAATTGTTGCTTGGGCCCCCAGGGTTGTACAATCATGGTGGAGGGTTCTGGCCCTTTAACTTAACCTTCTGCACATGTGCAGAGTCAGCTCCACATGGACATAACCAGGGGTTCTAGTCCCACATGCAGCTGGGATGAATCTCCAAACCAGGCACAATTTGGGGGAGGAAAGTATTTATTGAAACTACAGATTGAGGGGAAGTTCTGTAACAGCGAAAGAGGCTGCCCCTCTTTCACTGGTCTGAGCAGAGAGAAAAACCCATCACCTACACCACACACAGAGAACAGGGAACAGGCAGGTGCCAAAGAGAATTTCTTCCCCTTTATATAGCCTTAGGATGGGGTCTTACAACCCTTCCCCAGATTTAATGGCTTCCTGAGTCTCTGGAATTTCCTTCCTGCATGGCCCACACAGGAAAGGATGTTTACTTCCAGCTTCTTTGAGCTTCTTTACATCCTGCCCCTTGCTGAGAGGCTGCCTTCCTGTAAACATCCTCAGAGACCCATCCAAGATAATTAAAAAGATCCAAGTTGACAATAAAACCTAACCATCACATTCTTATTACAAAAATAATCTTAGTCTCACCAAACAATATATTCCAACTATTTATTGGCTGAGCAGGAGTAGGGATTATATTTCTACTGATTGGATGTTGGACTGGTGGTCAGATGCTAATACTGCAGCCCTTCAAGCTGTCCTGTATAAGTGAATCGGGGGTATTGGTTTTGTGCTGGTCATATCCTGATTTATCTCCAAGTTCACCTCACAAAACCTGCAACGTACCATCACACTAGTATCCTCCCCCTTGGAGGCCTACTACTAGCATGAGTAGGACAGCTCATCCACTTTGGCCTCCATCCATGACTTCCGTGTGTCATAGGAAGACTCACACGCATAGAATCCCAATAGTTGTTGCTGGGGTATTTCTGCTGATCTGCTTCTATCCTGTCATAAACAATGATACTAAAAAGATCTTATACTTTGCCTTGGATCTTTATCCTTTTTGTTTTAACACAAAATGACATTAAAAAAACTTATCCTCCACATCCAGTTAACTAGGACTTTGAAAGGTAATTCTTGGCATTAACCAACCATACCTATCATTCCTCAACATCTAATCAACACATTGTTTATAGCCACACTGTTCTTCTGCAGGGTTAATCATTAACAATGTAAATGATAAACAAGACTTTCACAAAATAGGTGGCCTAGAACAATGTATGCCCCTAACCACAATTTCCTTGACAACCAGAAGTCTAGCTTTAACTGGAGCCCCCTTCTTAATGGCTTTCTACTCAAAAGAGTTGATTATTGAGTCCACGAGCACATCTGATACAAATGCCTGAGCCCTAATTATTACTCTAATTGCAAACTCTCTTACAGCTGTTTATAGTGTACAGATTATCTTCTTTACATTCTTAGAAAACCCATGATTCTTACCACTAGTTACCACTAATGAAAATAATCTATTACCAATACTAATATCACCGCCACCATAACCACTCAGTTGTAAGTGGTCTCAAGATAAATCATCTGCAGTATAACCAAAAAGACTATTGTACCACCCAAATAAATTAGAAACACCACTTAACCCATTTATAGCCCTCCTTTTGCCAAAGACTATCCCATATCTGAAACTCCCACCAACAATAAACCCCAGACCCCCATAACTAGGTGATAGCTTTGTTGCAAAAGCAATAAAACGTGTGACAATTAGTATACTTAATAAAAAATTAGACATAGTATTTTTACATGGTAACCCCTGATTTATGACTTGAAGAATCTTCATTATTATTTCAACTATAGAAACATTTTGATCAGCATTAACAAGCACCATTTAATTAAAATCAATGACTCATTCATTGATCTACCAACACCTTCTAACATCTCCACAGGATGAAAATTTGGCTCCTTTCAGGAAGACTTCTTAGTTCTTCAAATCATCATGGACCTATTTCTAGTCATACATTACACCTCATACACTGCTACAGACTTCTAATCTGTCACACACATCTGCTGAGACATGAGCTACTGCTGACTAATCTGCTATATACACACCAAAGGGATATCAATATTCCTCGTGTGCTTATTCCCGCCACACTGGACAAGGACTCTACTATGATACACATTATAGAAACAAGAAATATTTGTGCTGTGGCTTTTAAAAATATTTTTATTTATTTATTTATTTATTTGCAAGCAGAGAGAAATCGAGAGAGAGAGAGAGAGAGAGAGAGAGAGAGAGAGAGAGAGAGAGAGAGAGAGAGAGAGAAAATGGGCATGCCAGGGCCTCCAGCCATTGCAAATGAACTCCAGATGCATGCACCACTTTGTGCACCTGGCTTTATGTGGGTACTGGGCAATCAAACTCCAGTCATTAGGCTTTATAGTCAAGCACCTTAACCAATGAGTCATCTCTCCAGCCCCTGTGTTATGGTTTTGTTTGCAGTTATTAATGGCACACTTGGTTTCCTAATCATATTTATTTTCTTCCTATCTTTAGTTTTATTCTCCTCAGACCTCCAAGATGACCCAGACAATGATATGACAGCTAACAGACAAAATACACCCCACACCCACACATGTGATACTTCCTATTTGCATATGTCATCCTAGGATCTATCCCTAATAAACTAGGGGGTGTTATAGTCCTAGTCCTGTCAATCTTAATCTTAGTTATCATAACCTTAATTCATACCTCAAAACAACAAAGTATGGTCTTCTGCCCTATCAGCCAATGAACATTCTGAATCCTTATCACCTTAAGCTGAATTGGGGGATGACCAGTTGAACATCTGTTTGTAAGTATCAGACAAATTGCATCCATTCTCTATTTTATGATTATCCTAATGTTGATACCTACGTCAAATATTTTAGAAAATAAAACTTTAAAGTGAAGAACCCTAAGTCTTTGTACTGTAACAAATCACCCTAATCTTGTAAACCAGAAATAAGAACAGTGATTCTCCAAGAATATCAAGAAAGATGGCTGAAGAGATTACTCAGTGGTTATGGCAGCTGCCTCCAGGGCCTAAGGACCCAGGTTCAATTTCCCAGTACCCACATAAGCCAGATGCATAAAGCGGAGCATGCATCTGGAGTTAGTTTGCAGTGGCTGGAGGTCCTGGTGTGCTCATAATCTCTGTGTATCTCTTTGTGTGTGTGTATGTCTTTCTCTGTTTATAAATAAAAAAATAAAAAAATAAAAAAATAAAAAAATAAAAAAATAAAATATTTTTTTAAAAGAGTCTATAGCCCCAACATCAACACCCAAAGCTGGTATTCAAAATAAAAATTAACCATTTCTTGAACCAATCAACTTTAACAACACACTTTTGCCTACCCACACAAGACAACTGATATATATGCATAAATATACTAATACACACATATGTATATATGTATTAGTATATAGTACTATGAAGGAGTGTAATCTGGAAACTATAAGCTGAAATAAACCATCCCTCCCTTGAACTGATTTTTGTCAGATATTTTATCCTGACATTAAGGAACGTCTTCCTCTCTTATCCCATGGTATAAGGCAGAAAGGTAAAAGAGGACCTCAAACACGTACACACTAAAACCCCTTCCCATAATAACCAACCTACCTCTGCTATAATGACATCCTCATGATTGACCTCTGGAAGTTCTCACCCCTCAACACTGTTGCATCAGAAGTTGTTTCCAGCACAAATTTTGGGACATTTTCAAACATAACATTGTTGCTTTTCAAAATAATGAGCTTTGGGGGCTGGAGAAATGGCTCAGCAGTTAAAGGAACTTGCTTGCAAGCCTTGAAGTCAGGCTTGATTCCCCAGTTCCCACTTAAAGTCAGATGCACAATGTGGTATGTGTCTGGAGTTCATGTGCAGTGTCAAGAGGCACTGGCGTGCCCATTTTCTCTCTCTCTCTCTCTCTCTCTCTGAATAAATAGAATATTTCAAAATAACAATCTTAAAGTTGTCTGTGTCAGGTAGGCACATTTTCGCGTGTGATATCCTGCTCTCCTTCCATCATGTTTGGGCAAAGTATCCTGAGCCCAATCATGTGGAAACAACTTTAGGAAAAGCATAAAGGCTAAGAGCCCTTTGGTAGAGGAACTCATTCATGTGGTATAAGTTGCTATTTAGAAAGAATAACTCTAATATAGCATGTCCATATTGTTTAAATTTATCCCAGGCTTGCTATCCCTTCTTGGTCTCATGTTTGGGTTCTGTATCAAACAGGAGAGAGAAAATTAAGTACATTTTTGTTTAATTTTTTATGAAACAAAAAGAAAATAAGTTTATATTTAGCTTCTTTCAAAATGGTCTCTAACAGGGAGAAACCTGACTTTTTGTGATGGAAATTAAAAGAGACCTAAAGAAGGATTTGGGCCATGCAGACCTGTGTAGAGACCTGGCCAGACACCCAGCAGGTGTCCTACAGGGTCTCAAAAATATCGATGTAAAAGCATGTAAAATGTATGTGCTTACTCTTAAAGTTACCTAGAACTTGAAAAAAGTCAGTCTGCACATGTAGTTTATTTTAATCCAAGGTTATATGGCTGGGATTATGTAGCATAAAACCATCTTCCTATGTACCACCTCAGGCTCTGAATTGAAATAACCTGAAAAGGTTTCCATTTTAATTAAGACCTTACCATATATTTGAAATGCTAGATATTGTGTATTAGAGATGCATGCATATTAGCAAATATTAATTGGTTTTATAGAGGGGAAGTATAAATCTATCAGATTTTAGAAGAATGTATGATGTAAAAGAAGCTATTTTTAGCATTTAAATAGAATTTCTGATATATTGCAGCATTTCAGAGGTCCCTGGTGGGAGATTTGCCTACCTTCTGGAACTGTACTTTATTGAAAATAAAACCCTCAACGTTATAAAACTTGAATACTTTCAGGAAGCAAAAGGCATTTTCAAATATAAGTTGTTCAAGGAACATTAGGTCTTTTATTGCTTGAATCAATGGGAAAGAAGCTAAATGGTTTTAAAAAAAGGTTTGAAGCAACCAAAAAGATAATCTTTCTTTCCTTATGGCAGTCAACTTGAATGATGAACAAGTATAGTAAAATGTCTAATTAAGTTTTGACTTTATTTACCCATTAAATTACAAAATAGAAGGGAGCGCTCTACTATTTAAATTTTCCACTATAAGACTTATAATTTTTCCAGAGATGGAAACAAATGAAATTTTTACAATAAAATTTTTAATAAAAGGGAGGATGAAACAAAACTTCATAGCAATTAAAATCTGATACAGAGGAAAATTAATTTCAAGCAGTTGGGAACTCAATGTTTCCTGTGAAACTTTAATTCTGGGTAATTTTAGTGGAAAATTATATTCTTAAAGACAAAGAGCTCTGCTATATGAACACTCCCTATTGTATCCCGAGTAAGGTGCTTTCTCCCTTACCTCCTTTCTCTTTTGAGTTTGATCAAAGCCGTTAAGGTCAGGTGAGCCCCCTGTTACATGAGATACACATCTGGGAAGGAAAGGGCAGGGAGAGATAAAATGAACAGGAGCGGGGAGATGTTTTCTGGATGGAAGCCCAACAGGACTGATTTACTTGGAAGGAAAGAAAGCTGAAAAGCTTCTTCCTTTCAGGGTCAGGAATCCAATCTGCCTTTCTGCTCTAGCTGCCTTGTGAAAGGAGCTTTATTCTAGGCCCTCATTGTTTTTCTTCCAATAAATGATACTGAGTACAAATGCTGAACATTTTATAAAGTCATTTGGACACAAACACACAAACATACACATTTGGTTTTCTGCTGCTCATAATTTTAATTTCATCCGACACATTTTTCTTTTTAAAATTTAATACTTATAGGGCTGAGATGTACCTCAGTGGTAGAGTCTCACATGCACCAGGCCCTAGTCTCATTCCCTATCACAGAAAAAAAATACATAAAAGACTTCTTTGAATAATGATTGTAGTGATGATGAAAGAAAAGGTACTATTTAGATATTGTATTACTGTAAGAACTGCAGAAGGCCCTCCATGGTATGGGATGATGGAGGGGGAAAGGAACATAAAAGTTTAACCTGATGGGACTATGACCGATTGCAATATGTTAATATGCACAAAAAATATAATAAATAGTATATAATTTTCTTTTTCTGAAAATTTATTTATTTATTTGCAAGCAGAGATAGATAGAGAGAGAGAGAGAGAGAGAGAGAGAGAGAGAGAGAGAGAGAGAGAGAGAGAGAGAGAAGAGAGACACGGAGAATGGGCATGCCAGGGCCTCCAGCCTCTGCAAACCAACTCCCAATGCATGAGCCACTTTGTGCATCTCGCTTTACTCGGGTACTGGGGAGTTGATCCCAGATCTTTGGGCTTTGTCAGCAAGTTCCTTAATCTCTGAGCCATCTCTTCAGCCCAAATACTGTACAATTTTCTAAAGGCAAAACAGAATACCAGTTGCTAAGTCCAGAGGCTTCAACCCAGGGAGACTGCAGCTTATCATGAAGGAAGTTATAAGCTAGATCCACATCTCAGAGTTATTGGTCCCAGAGTCACCAGTGGATGTCCCACTGTGAGTATGGTGAATTAGGGTGGCTGCTTTTTTCCTTGTTATCTGAGACCTTGAGTAGCCTGGAAAGCAGGTGCTATTCAATGAAATACCTTCGTACTAAAGTCACTTACATGCCCATCAGCAAGTAAACTAACAGAGTATCTATACACCTTTATGCCCTTATCAAACTGAATTATGTAGTATTGTCTTTAAGCAAGGCTTCCTTTGGTTTTTATAACTTGTGTTGCATTGAGTATTAATACTTTCTTTTACGCTTATCCTTTTCAACTTTTTGATATTTAAGATATGTTTTTTTCCCTGACATATGTTGAATTATTTATCCTATTACCCTAATACTAGCTATGGGTCAATCTTGAAGAACATGATTCCCAGATTTGTTGATGTTGGGGTACATAATGTGTCCTACTTTAGCTTAAGGAACATGGAAAGAGTGAAGACTGATTCTAATTCAGACACTGCATGCCTTTCTCACCCTCTGGACTCTGCCATCTGCTACAAGTTAAGATTCACTAGGAAGCCGCTGGTGCCAGTGAGAGACACAGAGTGAAAACAAAGCTCACCTATAACTTGAAGTGGAGCTGCCCAGGCAACGTGTACAATTTCTAATAAGTCAATACTTTTATGTTAAGCACTGAGCTTTTTAGAGACGTGTGTTATACAGCAGTATTACAACAGAAACTTGAGATTTTATTTTTCAAAACCTAAAATGTAGAAAAAATTTAAAAATGAGTAGAATGAGTACTTTCATGCTCGACTGGAATTCAACAACTGTTAGTGTTTATTGACATTGCGTCCTTTCTGTTTTGTGGTTTTTTTTTCTCAAAATTTTATTTTTGGAATTATGATGACTTATATTGATCTTCAACTTCTCATGATGTAGAATTACCTAGGAAAGGAACCTCTAGATATGCCCGTGAGGGGTGATCTACACTAGGTTAACTGAGGTAGGAAGACCCATCTTTATTATTATTTATTTATTTATTGTTAATAAGTAGAAACTCTATATGAACAAGTATTGTGTTGGTGACCCCATTTCCCTCCTCCCTGTTTGTGGGGCCCTGCTGAGAGGCATGGAGGACACAGGGTTAAAGGAAAGTTGAGACTGGCTTGAAACCCCTATTATCTCATCCTAAGACTGGCAGGAGTTTGGCCATCTCCTTCCCTCCCTAAACTCCAGCCACCTGTTGGGCCCCAGCAAACCCTGATAAGTCCAGACACTTCAAGGCCTGAGTTTACTGGGGTTCACATAATTCAGCTATAAGGTGATAACAAGCTCCAGGCAACAAAAAAGTCCCTCTAGCTTATCTATGCTGCTGGCTCCCAACAATTCTTTCATGAAACATCCACAGACCACCCTGCCCCCGACAATTCCCTTGCTGCTTATGCCCCTGCCTCTCCCTTTCCTTCTAAATAAAAACACGCTCTCTGAACTAATAAATGAGCTCTTCACTGCAAGTGTCTCCTGAGAGTTCTTCCTCTCATTGGCTCACCACTGTCCCAAGACTCTGTCCACCCAGCTCCGTGGATGAACCGGGGTGTTAGTATTCAACAACCCCCCCCCCCCCCCCAGTAATCCACTGACTATAGCTGCTCCCAATCCACTGAAGGCCCTCGTCAGTGGGATTGCTGGAATGGTCCATGGGATGGAAGACCCATCCTAACAGTGGGCTGCACATCTGTGACTTGGGGCCCTGGAGTGGATCAAAAGAAGAGAGTTGGCTGAGCACTAACACTCACCACTTTCTGCTTCCTCACTGTGAATTCAACATGATCAGGTACCTCAAGATCCTTCTGCAATGCCTCCCCACCATAATGGACTGCAGCTTTGAAATGTAGGCCAGTATAAATGCCTTATTCCTTAAGTTGCTTCTTGTCAGATATTTGGTTATAGCATCAACAAAGGAAACTAATACAGGAACCATTGAAAATAAGTTTTAGGCATTATGATACTTTAGTCATAAATAGTTCAGTATATAGATATAAGAATAAGAGGCTGGAGGTGTGGAGTCGGTATAGTGCTTACCTATTATGCACAAAGCTCTGGATTCAATTCCTAGCACTGCACAAACTTAAACCTGGGGTGGTAGTTCATGCTCTAATCCTAGTACTTGGGAAGGGCAATCACAAGTTCAAGTTCATTCTCTGTTACATGGCCAGTTTGAAGCCAGCCTAGAATACATGAGATCTTGTCTCAAAAACAAATAAATAAACAATAAGTATCATCTTAGTTAATTGGATCTGTGGGTTGTTTAATCAACAGGAATTTTTTGTTACAGTTCTGGAGGTTGGGAAGTGTAAAATCAAGGTGCCAACCAATTTGGCTTTTATTAAGAACCCTCTTTCTCACATGGTGGCATGAGAGAGAGAGAAAAAAGAGAGATAGAGAGATATAGAGAGATAATCTCTCCTATGTCATATTTATTGCCTAGTTATGTCTAAACACTCAACCAAGATACTGGGAATTAAGGTTTCATTCAATATATAGGCTGTGCATTCTTTCATTTGACTAAATTTGAACTGGCTTATAAATGTTAAAAATTTCTTTCAATTTTATCTTAAAAGAAATATATAAAAATGACCCAAATAAAGTAATCCACTTATTTTTTTTTTACTAAAGGTGATAACAGCATAGGGATATGGGATATAAAAAGCAACCACAGACAGTCCATAGTGAGTTGAAACTGTCCAACAACTTCTTGGGAAACATTATTTTCAATTTTATTAAATGGAAGTAAAGATAATGATTTATAAGCGCAGCCACATATATTTTATCAGCTTTACCAAGGGCTCAGGCAATGAGGTGTTTTAAGCTATCTAAGTTTAGTGGTACATAAATCCATCCAGTGCCAGCATGCCAGGGAGTGTAAAGAGTTATAGGCTGGCATGAATTCCTAATGTGACTCAGCGTAATGGGTGATGCTTGCTGAACACTGAACACTTTCAAGTGAATTGATGAAGATTTCTTTGGGCTACACTCCTTTAAACTTCATGCTCAAGGTTGTTTCTTGTACTTCAGCAATAAAGTCTTGCATAAATACCCAGAAACAGAAGAGGATAAAATCATAGGCACACGTGGATTACAGAGGGAAAACAGGAGAAATAGGCTCAAGTTCAGCTTTGGCACCAGCCACACCTGGGTATAAATGAGAGATCAACCATTCCTGGTGAGTATGAGCATTTTTTTTTTACTTCTGTGCTTTTTTTTTCACCTATAAAGTTGGAATAAAAGTACTTGCCTCAAAAAGTTTCATTAATATGACAATATATATATAATATATATATAATGTATTGACAATATATAATGACAATATTAATTGAATATAATTATTAATGTGCTCATAGTGAATGGTCCTCTGTACTTTCTGGTCTTTAAGAGACATGGGCCTTTTCTCATTTAGCTTTTCTTCCTCTACCCTTCTCTGAGGACCAAGGCTGTATAACAGATTTGGAAATAGCAACAAGAAGAAAAATATTGGAGTAGCTGGTCAACCTTTCTCCAGCAGGAGACTGCTGTGATTCTAACTTAGGTGATCTTGCTTGTGAGGTCTGCACTTGACCTTCGACCCAGACTTTAATCCTGTGGCAGCTCTCACTCTTGAAGCTGTTTTGGAGAAACTCTTTTTGTGTGTGACATAATGAATGTAGGAAGAGCATTATTTCAACATGTTAGGTTAAGAATTGCAAAAAAGTCTAAATAGTCCTTACTTGGTGGACAGCCAACAAAAAGTATAATGGATTCATTTAACGGACTGCGATGCAACAATTAGAGAGATGAAGGCCTAGCTTCTAGCTCTATATTTCAAGACTACATGTTATGATGTGGAAAACTCTTTACCACATTTAGCTTAGTGAAAGCAAGCTACAGAGCAAGATAAACCAGCGGAGCAATTTACTAAACACAAAGTGAATAAGGATAACCTGTTTTTAATGGGTATATATAAATAGGTAGACATGACATAATTGCATAAAAAGGTTTTGAAGGATTTCATATAACAGTCTTCACCTCCAGACAGGTGGGGCAGGAGACCATGATTGGGATGTTCTTGTAATGTTTGATGCTTTTACAGAGAAAATGTACCTTATCTTATATAATCAGGAATTAAAAAAGCCCTAACCTAACCCCCACATTTTATAAACTAAGAAACTGATATTTGCCCTAAGGCTTTAAAACTTAAAGGTGCTTATCCCAGGACACTGGATAATTAAGCATTTAAAATGAATTTGCAGTAGCATTGACCCTATCCTCAGCATAACAAGGCAGCTGGTACTAAAGAAAGAAAATAAAACTTTAAAAAGACAGCTGGCGCTGGGCAGGGCTATTCTAGGTTGTGGCTTGATTAACCTTGAACTTGTTTCTGTTCAAGCGTGAGTGATCTGGCCTCCAGAAATAATAAAATAAGAAGGAAAGAGATAGCTTCTCTGACACTTATTAATTTATAAGGATCACTATAACCAGATGGGCTGTTGGAGTTGCATTGGTGTGAACACAGCATTCTCTCCAAGCAGATAAGCTCCAGGGAAGTCAAATGATAATTACAAACCTGCTTTATAACTAACCATGAGTAATTACTCTCTCAGGTTATCTGAAGTCTTATGATTAACCAGATCTCTCAAAGGACAGAGTTGAGTATAGAATCAGAAAGAGAGGATTTGCACTAATCAAACAGTGTGTCAGCATCTGGTTAAACTAGCCAGCTGCTTCAGCTCATAATGGGATCAGCTTTCTAATGGGACTGGAGTGTTTAAGTCCCAGTGGCTCAGGCTCTTGGGACTTTCTGGATGGGTAGGAATTCTGCTTATACCTATGAACTCTCCTTCTGTTATGATGTCTGCTCTGCCATCTTCTTTAGCTTTTGTATTAGATATGTTAATATAATCAATAATATAATCAATCATATCATGATTTCAGTGGCCTGAGATTTTGGTTTTTTTTTTCCTTAGCTTTAATCTGTTTTGTGTTGCTTTTACAGCCCAATGCTTGTTGCTATCTCAGGGTGTTGTGGTTTGAATGAAATATGTCACCCCCCCCCCACCACCTATAGACTCATGTGTTCGAATACTTGGTCCTCAAATGGTGGTGCTGTTGGGAAGGTTATGGAACCTTTAAGAGGTAGAACCTTACTAGAGGAAGACAACCAAACTGGGGGTAGGCCTTGAGGTTTTATAGCCTGCCCCCACTTCCTGGCTGTCTTCTGATTCTTGACTACAATTTGATGAGCCTGCTTCCTGCTCCTGCCACCATGCCTTCTCTATAATGATGGAATGTATTCCCCTGGAACTGTAAGCAGAATTAAACCCCTTCCTTCCTTAAATTCTTTATGCTCAAGTATTTATTCACAGTAATTAGAAATAACTATTACACCAAGTTCTACAATTGGGATGCTCCAGCATTCTTTCCATTCTTTTCTACCTACACAGTACCTTTGCTTTTTAGACTATAGCAGTTCAAAGGTCAACTTGTTACAAAGGTTTTCTAGGTGTACCTAATCTAAGAAAGCCATTGAGTCATTCTCTCTCCACTCCATTTTAGTGTACAAAATGCTTATTAGCCTATTAGTGTCTGATACTTACTATTTGCAAATCTGTGTCTTAATTTTTGATTATATTTTCCATCAGGATATGAACTCTAAGGAAACAGAACTATGTGGATTTTTCTCCTGCTCTATGACCAGTCCCACCAACAGGGTACAGAACATGGCAGGTTCTCATAAATGCTGCTGAATGATTTAATAAAGGAATGGTATGAATGAATGATCTATAAGAGGGCTATAGCAGTTTTGTAATTTACAAGTCCTTAGGAACATCTCATTGTGGCTCTCAAATAATAATGAAGGTATGTTCATAGAAATGAATCTGGCTGCCAGATATGGTGCTCACACCTTTCATCCCAGATCTTGGGAGGCTGAGTCAGAAGGATTAGCAAGAGTTGAAGGCTGGCCTTGGTTAAACAGTTAGTTCCAGTCCTGCCTAGGTTACAGAATGAGACTGTTTTTCAAGAACCAAAGATCAATCAAACAAACAAAAATAAATACCAAGCAAAGTGAAATGTGAGGAAAATGAAATTGACAGTAATTTATGCATTACAAATCAGCAGGCTGTGATCTTTCTTAATGGTAAACAAATAATGTCATTAAATAAAAAGAAATGAACCCTGGCTAAGAATCAACAACTCTCGGCCAGTTCTCAGAGGAAGGCGGGCTCACCTAGTACTGGGGCGGGAGGGAGATTGCATGTTTTGGAGTGTGTCCTGAAAGGCTGCTCTCCTGAGAGGTGTTGCAAAAATAGTGGGAAAAGATGCCTCTGAATCCCAGATGCCACCCAAATAATGAAAGACAGCAAAATCCTTCACCAAACTGTAATGCTTAAAAAAAAAAAGATAGAGTTGTTTGAGGCTATGTAACTCAGGCCTAAAAGGCCTTAGGATGAAAGATAATACTGTAAACCAAGAAGAAATCAGAGCTTAGGCTTCACTGTTTCCAAGACATTTGCATTTCATTGGATTTCCTTGCTTTTCTCTAGATTCTGAATGACTTACCACTCCCCTTATCACGGGACGTGCCCCTCTCATTGGGTAAGGGCAAATCTTGAAAGAAATAAAGCAGACCCCCATCTAATGACAAATAAAATTGAATTTTTCAGTGTGCTATCTAGGAGAAGGATTGCTGATAAGGAAATATCCATAAGGTAGGAGATGATTACAAACATTGATTTATTTTATCTTCCATCAGGCCCTTTGCAATAAGAACTCAGACTTAAAAAGGTCCTGTTAATATTATTTGCCTCAAGGAAATGAGAATATGAATAGAAATGGTAAAAGCCGGAAATTGATAAAAGGCAGTTTTCCCCTCTGTGGTATTAAATCTATATTTTTGGATTGATTTTTGAAATGTAGAAGTCTATGGCTTAGCATATAGAATCATTCCTAATTCTAAAGCTACTAAATCTGTAAATGTCTGGGAAGTAAGTGGAAAAGGCAAATTCTGTAGGAAGAGTGTAGCACGGTGACATTCTTGTAGTGTAGTGACATTGTCTTGGAACCATGCAGCCATTAGCTCTTGTTCAGAGATGATGCACAATGAAGGTCTTACAGATGAAGATTTGTTTGGATTATAATTGCATGCTACCTCTTCAGTTAGGCTGATATACATAGCTTCATAGAAAGTGCAGTTTCTCTCATAACAATTATCAGGTAAAGGGAAAGATATTTTGCTTGTAAGAATATGTTATGCCTGTCACAGTATCCAGAACAATGGCAATAATAATAAAAAATTTTTATTCACTTAGTATCCTATGTTTGAATTAGTGAAACATTATATGTGTAGATATATTGGTCATTTTATGTTCATTCTCTCTTGTAAAGAATTTATAATTCATGAATAAAAATTAACCACAATGTTAACCTGACTTGAGGTTTTATAAGATAAGAACTAATTTTTATATACTGTGCTCTTCCTCCCATCCATTATTCCGGACAAATCTTTATGGTTGTCTATTTGGATGCCAAATGCTATTTGCATTTAGAAACTTCATTAAGAAACTCTGTCATTTTTTTTTCTATTTTGAAGAAGTCAGGGTTTCTAATAACATCTGCACGGACAAAAAAAGAAATGCTATGCTTTTGTGAGAATGAATTCAGGCAAGTAAATGATTAACTGAAGAAATCTCATCTAAAGACTTTTCTAAGAAACAGCTTTTCTTCTGAAATTCATATTTTATCCATTTCTTTTCCTTCTTCCTCAAGTCCCGTGGCAGAAATCCAATATAAAACTAACAAGTAAATTTCAGAATCTTTAAAAAACAATTAACTAGAAATATACAAGACATTAATTAGTTAGGCCAAAGGTAGGAATGAAGATATTCAATTCAAACACAGCATCTTTTTTTCCATTATCCTTATTGCTGAATAGAGCCTCGACACTTGGCAGCTCTGCTCAATTTCTGAGATTTATGACATATTAGGCAGAGGTCCACGTTAGAAAAAAATTATATTCATTTACCTACTGTTAGTAATATGACATTTACTCTAATTTAGTCCTACTCTGGTAGCTTATAAGATTTGAAATCTAAGTGCTTTGCATAATCTCCTTCCAAGTGTCTTAATTGACATTCTGCTATAATGAACCCCACAGACCATTACCTGGCTAATTGCTTGAGTTTACAGTGCTTATACAATGCCATTCTTTGTCCTTGGTCTTTGGGGGTATTAAATAGCATGGCTGTTCTGAAGAAGAAGTGACTGCTGTGTTTCATGTGATGCATTAGCCTCTTGGTAGTTTTCTCAGGGACAGGCTCCCTTCTGTTTGGCTCTGGGCTGATATCAAATCTGATACTTAGCAGATATCTGTTAATCTGGGATTCTCAACTCTTTCTAGGAGAGCCCTTGACCTCTAAAGAGCTTCATGGGTCACTGCCACAGGCAGAGTGTTTAGTCATGGGCTGACTCTGAAGTCCTGGAACAGGTCATGAGCTAAGTGACAAAAGGAGGGGATAGCAGTATTTAATTCTTGGGCATCCACTGTGATTAGATAGGACTTATCAGGAAAAGAATCTTAATACTTTAGAACTAGAAAAGGCATAAAATTAACTTACGTAGCTCAAACTGTTTTTAATGTAAGTCACTGAGCCCTGGTGACTGGGGACTGATGTGAGGTTCATGAGGCAGGTAATGACCCAGGCTCAGGGCATCTGTTATTAACCTAGATCCATGATGAAGTCCTGTAGCTTGGTGCCAGTTACAGAGTTAGAACAAAGCAGAAAAGTATGAGGATTAGCTTGCTCAGCTCAGGGGATTGCCCGATGTCTGCTTCCTGCCTGTTTTCATGATAATATTGCTCAGTGAAAATGGCTTTATGTGTGGTGTGGACTATCAGAGGCTTTTAAGAGATTTTTTGAGAACTACTGACAGAGTATAAGCCCATCTAGAGGTGCTATTTATAGGCCTAGACTGATTTTTTTTTTGCAATGACAGGGCCTGCTCTTACTTTGATCCAAAATGCTAAACGGCTCTGAAACTAGTCCAGGTTCTAGTTGGCAAGAGAGGAATAGATATTGTTTGGGATTATGTTATATTAATTTTATTGTATATTATATATCCTATTGACATTCTTAAACTTCTGACTATCCTAATGTTTATATTTCTAGACAATGGAAGAGGTTTAAATATTTCTAGATTAGAAAAAACATAAAACAAACTTATGTATGGATCCTGAACATTATAGAAATGGAAGACAAATGGAAATTTGCTATTTGGAACTATTTATAGGACAAAGCATTTATCACATGCTGTACCTTTAGAAATTCTACTTGAGTAGTTATATTTCATACTTGAGTCCCTTACACATGGCCCAACCCCAAGAAGTTAGTTTTTCAATGAATGCTTAGCTGCTAACAATGAAAATTCAAAATTTACCACTGTATCCACAAAATAGCTTTTGCTTCAAGAACAAACTCCTTATCTTTAAAGTGTTCTAGTTGACTAGATTCTGCATCTTAAAGCTTCCATAGGACCTCCTGTTTGAGGATCTTCAGCTCATTTGATGGAGCCTTTCCCATAACGTTTCCTACTGAGGAAGATCTCACAGTTGGCATTATGCTTGGTCTCCAGAAAGGTGAAGAGGTTGAGATTTGGCTAGACTTACTTTAATGGATGCATACAAATTTCATATCAAGGAAGTAGCAAAGACTCAGTGAAATCTTCTTCAGAGAGACTGGTAAACACAGACCCCTGCTTACTCTAGCATGTAACTTTTTGTTAACATGCCAAAGCTTAACAAAAATATATGCTAGACATGAAGTTTATGCTTGCAATGACAATTTTGATAGATCAAGTAATAAGCAAATCAAAAATATCAGTTTATATGCTCCAGCTCCATTCTTTTCCTTTTTCTTTTTTTTTTTTTATTAATGGACTTTGTGTTTTAGGGTAGATTTTGGTTTACAGGAAAATTAAATAGAAAGGATAGAGAATTCCCACATACCTGCCACCTTTACTCCTTGCGTACAGTTCCCTGTTGCTCTTTGATAACAGTGCAATAGTCTGTCAGCAAGTTTTAGTTCAGGCTCATTTTTCCAGCTATACAATCACAGATTCATACTATCTCTTTTCCCAACCTCTTTTTCCTCAAAGAAAGGAGGAGCAGTAGGAAGAATAAGAGGAGGAAGAAGAGGAGAAGGAGGAAGAAAAGAAAGAGGAAGGAGGAAGAGGAAGGAGAAAAATACTATAGCAGTCATGTCCAAGAGTCCATGTGAGGAGAAACCCATGAAATCAAGTAGTTATAATTTTGTTCTTGCTATTGCTTAATTCCATTCTTAAAGGTTTTTATTTTTAGGTTGAGAAGATGTGGAATCAGACCTTATTTTGTGCCTCAAGATCATCTACATTTTTTTTTTCTTTTTCGAGGCTGGGTCTCCCTCTACTCCAGGCTGACCTGGAATTCACTCTGTAGTCTCAGGGTGGCCTTGAACTCAAGGCGATCCTCCTACCTCTGCCTCCCGAGTGCTGGGATTAAGGGCGTGGGCCACCATTCCCAGCCAAGATCATCTACATTTTTGCCTGTGTACTCATCCATCTTTACTCCATCAACCAGACCCCTGAAATATTCACTGGTCCTGTCCTAGCTCATCAGCTCTTCCAAGTACAGCTCTTTCTCTCTTCAAAACCCTGTGTGTGTGTGTGTGTGTGTGTGTGTGTGTGTGTGTGTGTGTGCCTTGACTGCTTTCTGCCTTCTCCTTTGATTCAAAGCAGAGTGGGAAGAGAGGGGGAAGAGCTATAAAAGGGGCATCATAGACAGGAAAAGTACCCACGTTTGCAGCTGGACTCTTTGTGATGCTATGTTCTGAACCGAAGCCAATCTTTTCTCCATCTGACAGAAAAATGCTGAGAATATGTTTTTATTTTACTGCATACTTTTCAAATACAAGAAGCATTTAACTGGCTAGAATGTAATGTTATATTCAACGTGCTTAATAAAATTGTAATGGATTCATGTATTTAGATGCTGCAATGAAGAGCCTCCCAATGGACAATAGAAATTATGGTGCTTTTGCTGCATCTAGCAACACAAAGGGATTTGCAGAGCCTGTCAGAGCTGATTACAATCACTCTGGAATTACCCTTCAAAGTAAAATGGGGAAACAGAAATCTGAAGCTACAAAGTTTCCCTTCCTTCCCATGCATGCACCATGGATTTGTGAGCGGGATCAAGATGTGAACCCTAAAAGCATGTGTCTCGGAGTGTACTGGAAGATCTGAGGCAGGAGGACAAAGCTCATCAGAAACTCTCTTGTGGTTGCCAAGCATGGAGCTGATGTTGCTACCATGACCAGGAAAGCAGGATTGCTGAAAGGATGGAGCTTTCAGAGGAGGAGAAAAGGTGGGCTGGCCCCGGGCGGCTCCACCCTGTTTCCTTCTGACATCTGTAGGGTGAACATACATGAAACAGATGTGATGCTCATGATTTAATGATCTCTCTCAGCAGCTGCCTCTATCTCTCTGCATCACTCTTGATTACTTATTTGAATGGCAGAGTCACAGGATGCTGCTGGCATTTCTCAATACAAAGTCATGACATTCCTCCAATGCAGCTCAGGCATCTTATGGTATTTTTCCTTCCATGACTTAATTCAGAGGAAGCCCTTTAGTTCAACTCAGCTCATCCTATCCAAACTGCTTCATCGGATCTTACTTCACTCCCAAAATTCACTGAGAGAATGCAAGGTTGAGATACTTTCATTTTAAATGTTTTAACAAGCACCATTTCTATGCAAACATTTTGATGCCTAGATTGTACTGTTTAATACAAAATTAACTCTAGTTCCTTCTATATTTTAAATTAAAACTTGACAAACTTACTACTTTTAGTCATTGTTGCACTTTAATATTATTTGTTGAAGGGCTGGAGAGATGGCTCAGCGGTTAAAGCACTTGCCTCCAGTGCCTAAGGATCTGGGCTCAGTTCCCCAGTTCCCATGTGCAACAAGTAGCACAGGCATCTGGAGTTTATTTGCAGTAGCTAGAGGCCCTAGTGTGCCCATACTCTCTCCCTCTCTCTGTGTTTTTGTCTGTATCTCTTTGCTTACAAATAAATAATAAATAAAATATTTAAAATATTATTACATTGAAACTTATTATTAATCATTGTCTTCAGGAAATTTTATACTTAGAGACCATATAATTTGCTTTCATCTTGCCCATAGTTTCTCAAGGTAATAGTAATTAAAATCACGATTCCAAAAAAACCTCCTAGAGTCAAAATATAAAATAAAATTCTAACATAACTTAGTTGAAATGGGCTATTCAAATGAAGAATAAAGTGATGATTACTTCTGAGAATGGGTTGATCTTTTAATTTGAGCAATAATGTCCATAAGTTGTTCTACATCCTCACCATCTCCTGCCTCACTTGCCTAGAGCAGGAGTCTCCACATTGCTGTAATGGCTAATTGCTTTGTCCCACCTGAGATCATCCTCCACACACTTTCCAGTGCAGGGTTTAGAGCTGCAGATCATAGCAGTCTCTTCTGGCGTTAACTTTTCTATGCTTGTAGAGTAAAGCTCAAATCCTTCTGGTTGTCATCAGCGTGATGTACTCCAGATGGCCATACTTCTTCCTCTCTTCCTCATACATGCCAGGCATGCTGGCTTCACTCTTCTCTCTTGTGTAAAGGTAGTCTTAGCCTGCTGTTTGAAACACTCCTAGCTCTTCTCCTGCCTTCTGAGGCTGCTGCTTCTCATCCATCAGTGACTTTCCTTGGGCTTTCCCCATCAGTAAATGACACTTCCTCAGACAGGCTTTCTCTGCTACGTGTCAGAAATCATCTTTCCTTGTCATTCCTTATTAAATACTCCCACTTACTTTTTTTCACAACACACATTATAGCTTGGAATGTTTATTTTATTTTTTAACATCTGATATTTGTTCCTCCTATTGGAATGGAATCTCCTCAAGAGATTATCTTTTGTTCTGTAACGTCTACATTATTATGCAGTGCTTGAAAGAGTAGACTTTAAAAAAATCAACATATGAGGATCTGGTTGGGGATGTAACTTTGTTGGTAAAGTGCTGGCCTAGTATGCATGAAGCCTTGAGTTAACCCCCAGTACCACATGGGACAGTTGTTGTGGCCAATCATCACAGAACTTGGAGATGGAAGCAGGAGAACCAGAAGTTCAAGGTCATCTTCAGTTACATAGCTAGTTCAAGGCAAGCCTAGGCTTCTTGATACCCTGACTCAAAAAGTTATGTGGGCTGAACAAAAGGAAGGAAGAAAAGAAGGAAGGAGGGATGAAAGAAAGAAAGAAACCATGATGAATGAAACGTTGCAATAAATTAAAGTCCAAATAGCAAAATAATGTTATAGACATAAAGGTTTATCTTATATTTTCTATAAAAACCAGGGTCAGAGGAAAATAAGTGTTCTACATCAGGTCAAACAAAGGTCACTGTTGTTGTTAGAAGTATCCATGTGTCTAACATTATTCCAATTGTTTATATTTACATTGAAGGTTGAGAACCTTGTTGGGGGAACTTTGATAATACTTTTGGCTCTCTCTCTCTCTGGTATTGAGGACTGAATATAGTAGGGCCTGGAACACACTAGGCAAGTTCTCTACCATTGGACTGCATCCTCAGCCTACTTATTATTATTTTTTAAATAAAAGATAATGTTGAGTATGGCTTATAAATGACTACATAAAGGAAAAAAGAAGAGTTAGCTGTCTTCCTGGCAAGAGATGAGCCAACCCAGACCTACCGTGGAGGATCCACATGGAACCCCGCAGGCAGTGATGGGATAAGCAAGAGACCTATAACCACAGCCAATCAGTCAACCCTGGATAAGCCAGCGAGACAGACACCAACGATTTTCAACACAACCTCAAGCAGAAGTTTCAACACAACCTCAAGCTCTAATGCCTCAAAAATAAATCAGCCTTAATACCCACCATGACTCAGGGCACTGAGGGGAAGGGGGGGTGGAACGATTGTAAGCCATGGTGGAGGAGAATATCCAGGGATATTGCCCACCTCAGTAACAACATACAAAGAGGTGTGGAACCCGGTTGACTCCTAGGCTATCCACAGCCCCCTATCCCATGGACTGATCCAGACTGCCCACGGAGGAGGATACCCAGCTGATCAGGGACAAGGAAGAGGGAAATAGGAGAATTGGAGACATCAACACATTATTCTCTTATTAAGTGTATCTAATTATGGATACTAAAATTAAAAAAAAGAAAAAAGAAGAATGTAGAATTGAATACAAGAGAGGACAAGGTTGGAAGGCTGCGAGCTTAAAAGAGAGGTATAGGTAACATTAGATAGAGAAGAAGATATAGTAATGAGATTTTGTTTGGAATCACTGTGTGTTAGACAGAAAACACTTTATTTATTTTTTTTTTTATCTTTTGGTTTTTCGAAGTAGGGTTTCACTCTAGCCCAGGATGACCTGGAACTCACTATGTAGTCTCATGGTGGCCTTGAACTCACAGTGATCTTCCTACCTCTGCCTCCCGTGTGCTGGGATTAAAGGCGTGCGCAACAATGCCTGGCTAGAAAGTGCTTTAATAGGACAATTCAGAGTGTATGCCATCATTGAAGGTGGAAGAAACAAAGGCTCTCAGGCTTGCTTCTAGCTTGCGGAGAACAGGGTATTGCTCCCCCTGTCCAGGGCGGGACCTCCAGAGTATTGTTGCCAGGAGTCACAGCCATCTACACAACCAGGTGGGATTTCATGTTGGTGTTCCAACAGCTGCAACAGAACTTCACATTTGCCAGAGCTCATGTATTTTTAGCTAATTTCTGCAGGAAATTCCACGTAAAATTCTCTCCTTGGCAGAAGCTAAACTGGAACCCTGTTGGCAAGAGTTGTATTTCCCAGGATTTCAG
Source organism: Zapus hudsonius (assembly GCA_004024765.1). Taxonomy (NCBI): domain Eukaryota; kingdom Metazoa; phylum Chordata; class Mammalia; order Rodentia; family Dipodidae; genus Zapus; species Zapus hudsonius. The sequence goes on along the minus strand of PVHP010011608.1, from coordinate 16,519 downwards.
CTGTGGAGAATCTAAGGAAGTAGATGAAAGGAGAATGGTCTGCTCTAAATGTCCAAAGGTAATCTGGCATACTAGGAGAAAAGAAAAACATACCATTGCTTGAAAACATTATTTCTGGCTAGATGATTTCACTAGATCTAATCTTCGTGCACACATATGCCCATACATGTGTGTATACGAACATACACCCCCCCCCAAAAAAAAAACCCAGTATCCAATCTATGGAACTATGCTGAGTTTTTTCACATATTATTCATTAAGTTTAATAAGTTTTACAATAATAATATCCTTTTACAGATGAAGCTACTCTTATCATCTCCATTTTACACAGAGGGGCCCCAAATTAAGAAATATATGAACTTGCCCTGAGTAAAAACAACCAGTAAGTAAACATTCTGAACTTTGCACTCAGGATGTCTACAAAGCTAGACATTTTTAATTCTTATGATTCTTAGTTTGTAGTCTGTTATTAAATTTCTTTATAATTCTTAGCCCTGGTTTTAACATCAACATTGTAAGTCATTTTACAAATGGTCAGAAACTGTTTGATGCTTCTGTCATTGAGGAGTGAGGTCTATACCCCTACCATTTCAACATGGTTAGCCTCTGTAGCTTCCAGAAGGATCCAACTCCAGTTCACTTCAGCTGCATAATGTGAAGTAGCTTTCACTAACAGAATTTAACAGAAATGTCATTGTTCCAATTCTCAGAAGTAACCTTAATAGATCGGAAGCTTCCATGTTCTTGGGCTTATGTGGAGAGCCCTGATTCATGATGGAAACAGTTTGAGTATGTTGTGACTTGCAAGATACTATGTGATTCATAAGCCTATCCAGCTGAACACTACTGAGTGACCTTAGTTGATGCCTCAGAGAGCAGAAAGTTCACCTTACTGGTCCAGCCTGGGATTTCCAACCCACAAGATTGTTAGCTACAATAAGATGACCATTGTTTTGAGATAGTGAGGCCAGGGTACTTTTGACACAGTAATAGATAGCTGGGCATATCTGTGAAATAAGGCATGGCTGTTTGGTCTCAGTTGATACAGCTGGTGTTACCTGGGGTGACTGATATGTGCTCAGGACAGTTGTGGATGCTACTCTAGGTTGGGTTTGGCAGGGCAGCTTGGCTAGGGGCAGCTCACCCCCCTGTGGCTCTAAAACTCCTCCATTGACCAGTGAGCCTTCATGCACATCCTTTGATAGCGATGGCAAAAGGGCAAGAAGGCAGGTGGAAATGCATGTGACCCTGAAACTTTGACTTGGGATTGCATACCTTGTCTCATCTGCCTTATTTTATTAACCAAAGCCACATGGTGGGACTCACACTAAAGATTAGAATATGGATTCCATTTCTCTGCAAGAGAAAGTGAAAATCCCACATAGCACAGCGTATGAGTACAAGGAGGGGTGAGAAGCAAGAAAAGCAATACAACATACTCTATTTCAGCTGGCATTTATTTCAAATTAGCCTAAAGATAATGCATTTCATTATGAACGTTTTCATACACAAGTATCACTGTACTTTGCTCATGTGCATTACCCTTTCTTGTCTCCCCCTTCAGAATGGAGCTATCATCTCCTAATCTTATGCTAGGCACTGGGAACACAGAAACAAATGAGCTGTGATTTTACGCATTTGAAATGCTTGCCGATAAGTACAAAGGTTTAGGGTATTTAGCCTCTCCAGAAACCTCAACCTCAATCTTGACTTCTAACACCTCTGTAAAGATTTACACCTGCATTAAACTCCATACTTAATTGTTCAAGTTTGGTTTTATTGTCTTAGGGACTTCAAACTTGACCAGAAGTCTTTGCTTGCTTGATTTATTGTGGAAATCTTATTTGGCTCGGTTTTTATGTTTTTAGAGAAACAAAAATAGAAACAAAACATCTGCATCACTAGTCAGGTTACTACCAACACTCAATCCCCTGTCTCCACGGGCTTTGTGTTTTCCTCACCTGCAGATTCTTGGTGAGCCTGGGTCATACATAGCCTTAATTTGCTCACAACATTAACCTTTAACTTAAATTGGAAATGGGAACCCACAGAGCTGGAGAAATACACGAGGACACTTTATGCCCTCAGAAAGGGACACTGAGCACCTTCCTTGTACTCACTGACTCGGTTCATTCCTTTCTGCAATGCTTTGGTCTCTGGGAGAATGTGCTGTGTTCCCCTTAACAGCTTTGTATGTCTAGCACGGATCTATTCCACTATCAGAGGCAGTCTGATTTCTCCCACTAATTTCCCAGTTCTTGTCAGCAGGAGAGCACTCTCTTCTGAATGGCTCCCAGAAGGATCCAACTCCAGCTCACTTGGGCTGCATATTGCTGAGGCAGAATGACATGGAGGGAGGTCCATGGGATTTATGTTTTTTTTTTTAAATTACATTATATTTATTTATTTGCAAGCAGAGAGAGAGAGAGAGAGAGAGAGAGAGAGAGAGAGAGAGAGAGAGAGAGAGGAGAGAAAGAATGGGTATGCCAGAGCCTCCAGATGATAGATAAGATTATTTATGTAGCATGGATTAATTCCCTAGCTCTGTAAAATAATAGTAACAGTAGGAATAACAAATTCGACTTTGAAGCTGTTTAGATAAAAATGAATGAGAGAATGTTGCTTAGGTATCTTCAAAGTTATAGTAAACCTTTGGCCAAGATAAAGCTTTCAGGAGGAATGACTGGTTTTAAGAGAAAGAAGGCAGGCTGGGGCAGTGTCTCAGTGATTAAGGTGCATGCCTGCAAATCCTAACGACCCAGGTTCAATTCCCCTAGTATCCACACAAAGCCAGAGTGATGCACAGTGGTGCATGCATCTGGAGGCTCTGGGATTTATGTTTTAATCCCAGCTACTCTACTTACCTTTTTGGTGCTTTCATTTCATAACCTTGAAATGGGTGTGATAGATCTTCTCCTGACTGGTTCTTGTGTTGTATAATTGAGATAACAATTACAGAGTGCCTAAACAGTACCTGCCAGGATCTCAGCATTAGTCTTCTCCTCTCTTGTCTTTCGACTTCAAAAGATTTGCTCATACAATGTATATACTTATTCATAATAGAGATATTAATTAAGTTTTTTTCTATTTGTAGCCCCCTTTGCCCAACCAATTGATAAATTTGCATGCTAATGAGATGGATTACTTATTTGTACATAAATAATTAAATCTCAGCTGAACATATGACACTGCTGTATGTAGCACATCTCCAACATTTTCTAGAGTTGATTAACATCTTGATCTCATAATTTATCAATGCTGAGAAACCCCTTTGTATAAATACACAGTACAAAATGGCAGAAGTATGTTTAGGGCTATTTAAGAAATTATTGGAAATTCCATCCTAACCCCAAGCCAAATTTCATTGAAGGATTTTTTTTAATGAAACTCAAGTCAACCACTGAAGTAGCAATTTTTAAAATCAAACATCCTAACACAATGTAATAGAAAGATATACTAATTTGATGCTTACATGCTGAGGAGAGACAACAGAAAAATATTCTTTGTTTTCTGTCATTAAGCCATTATGTTTCCATATAAAGCAGAACAATGTTAGGTCAACAGTAGTGTGTTGGTTTGAATATGAATGTATGCTCCCCATAGACTCAGGTACTTTATTAAGCTTGTAGCTTGGGTATCCAGCCACCTGGCTGGAGGTGTCACTGGGGGTGGATCCTGGGGTCCAGCCCAAATGTGTGTTTGAGGGGATGGATCTGATTTCAGCCCTAGCGTGTAAAATGCAGTGTGAGCTCTGGTAGGTGCATGCTTTCTGCTCTTTTGGTTTTTGCTGGCTGTTTGGTTGTTTCTCTCTGCTTGGATCTGTGAAAGGGAGACAGCTTCTTTTGCTATTGATAGAGCTTCCCTTGAATCTCTTTGTAAGCTTGAAATGAATCCCTTCTTCCCATAAACTATCTGGTTTGGATGTTCATCCCAGTAGGGTGGAACTGTCTATGGCAAGTAGAAACAATGCAATTCAGAACATGCAATAATCTGAATCCGAGCCGAGATGTTTTGGGCAGTGTTTGTTATCATTGTGTGGGGTGACACTGTGCACAGTGCAAAGTGCACACATTTTGTGTTCAGAACCAAGGCTGCAGTGAATTGTATGATACAACACAAGTGAGCGCTACCCAAAGCACTTCAGATTCATTACGGGTTTGAGTTTTTAATTAAACTTTGGCTGTTGCATGCTTAAAAACCATTTACTGCTTCCATTTATTGTCACTCCCATACTCAATCATGCTATGTCGTATGGGGTCAACTAACTCATATCTCAAAGGCTGATGGCTAGTATCTATCTGCTGGGAATGGGGTCAGCAGGCTGATTCATGGCCACCATGTTTGTATGCTCACTTTCATGGAGCAGCAGTTGTGTGTGTATGTGTGTGTGCATGTGTGTGTGTGTGTGTGTGTGTGTGTGTGTGTAGGGGAAGGTGTCTGTATTTTGGAAAGATGCAGTGGTCAAATGCCTATGTATTTTCCTATTTCCCTTTGGTGTCTCTCTTCTCTCTTTAACAGACTGTGGGCTCCCTGAGGAAAGAATCATGGCTCATGTTTGGTGTCATTAAATATAATTTCTCATCTCTTGTGACATTATTAACATTTAGCAAATAATAGTTGAATGAATAAATATGGCAGCAAAGACACCTTGGAGGAAAGTTTTGGATTTTTATGTATTTTCAAAATGAAGCATCCTACCTTTGTATCTTCACTGTGATTTATGTCTGTTTGGTCCACAGTTCTATTCCTTTGAGCTAACATTGGATTTATTGTTATTTAATCCCATTCTTATAAATTCCACATGATTTGTGGAAATGGGTTTAGGTTTTCAAATTAAACAGACCTGGATTTAACTCCTAAATCCATACTTTATTGGTTTTATGGCCTTAGGTAAGATAAATAACTCCTTGTTGCCCATTTCCTCATATGTAAAAGTGAATAATTGCATGACATCTGCCTAGTATGCAAAGACAGCTTGAAGGAAGTTTTGAGATCTGATTGCATTGATGACGCATGCCGGCTACTTGTAGTGGGGGTTAGTCTATATATAGTGTGTGATTTTTCCATCCTTGTTTCTTCTTTCTGTATGTTTTTTTAATAGAGATAGTGTTTCATGTATTCCATTTGGCCTTGAACTCTCTAGTTACTTGAAAATGATCTTGAACTGCTCATCCTCCAGCATCTACCTCCCACATGCTAGAATTACAGGTGTCCATGGCCATATCCAATTATGTGGTTCTAGGGATTGAACTCAGGGCTTGATGTATGCTAGTCAAGCACTCTACCAACTGAGCTATATCCTCGACCCCATTCTCTGGGTTCTCTTCCTGGTCTCAGTTGTTCCTTCATTCTAATATTAGCGACATACATTTGTATCTTTGCTATCTGTTAGCAGCCACAAAACTGCTGGGAGCTGATGAGAAACGGAATTGTGAACTCTCATAATACACTCCATTGGGAACCCTATATCATATCACTTTGGACATGGATAAAAACCTTAATAAGAATAACTATACATGTCTCATTATAGTAATACAAAGATAAATGTGAATTTCCAGAAAAACTCCAATTCTACAGCCAAGAATTGGAGAGTTAAATGGCATGTAAAGAACCTAAGGACATAGCATGTATTCAAATTTATGAATTTTCATTGTCCCCCTCTCCATTTATTATAATAGATTCCAAGAGTGTGCTCACAACAGGACCATTATCCCTAGGAGATTTAAAGACTATCTCACCAGTATTTTTTCTTGAAATAATTGAGTTTGCTGAAATAAACTATTCCGCTCAATATTTTTCATCTCCCTCTAATACAAATGCATTTGATTCCTATAAATCTGAGTGAGGTCAGTCAGGAAATTATACATATTTGTTTTCCACGGGGTATATGAGCTATTAAGTCATGCTGCATTTATTATAGATCATGTGTGCTACTTGGCAAGATAACTTGAATGATTGAGAACACTATTTAGAACATGTAACATCGAGCAAATAACCAGGAGGGAGAACTGAAGCAAAGTGTTCCTTAGGATACATACTTTAAGTATATAAAATATTCTATTGTGATTCAAGCACCCACTTACATATAAAATAGACCAGCTCTGTATCATTCTATATTATGTGTACTGTTCCTTCTGATGCTTCATAAAAAGATGTATTCATGTCACTTAGTCTTGTCATTTGGACCTCATCTAATTTGTGTACTTTTTCTCCTGTCTTCCTTTCAGCTCTGAATATGTGGATATTTTCTTGGCTTTGTGCCATTTTAATTATTTTTGCAATTGCTCGTGTCGACACAGTAGCAAAAACCACACCATTGACCAGATTTACGAAGAAATCTGCGGGAAAAGAGATGCTGAAGGACCCAAAGTCCTCCAGTGGTACCCCTCAGGAAGAAGAGGAGAACCCCTTCACAGAAATGGCTGCCATGGTGGGACCCACTGTGGACCCCTCGGCTCTCGATCCTGCCTTTGCCACCGCCACTCTCCTTCCCTTTGAAAACTTCTCTCTGGACACTGCTGATTTCTTTGTGAATTGCTGCCACTGTTGTTCACCTGTTTGGGGGCAGAAAGGAGAACCTGGACAGATTGGAAAACCAGGTATTTGAACATCTATGGGCTGGGAAGATGGCTCAGTGGTTAACGTGCTTGCCATGTGAGTGTGAAGACCTGAGTTCTGATCCTCAGATCCCATGTGAATTGTGGAGCTGGTGGTGCCCTCCCCTCCTATCATCTCAGTACCAGAGAGGTGGAGACAAGGAATCGTTGGGGCTTGATTGGTGAGCCCTAGGCTCAGCAAGAAACCCTGCCTGCAAAGAATAGATGGTGGTAGAGTAGACATTGATGTGGACCAGTGGCCACAAACACCTGCACCCCAGACACTTGCACCTGTACCGCCCACTTATGAACACACACACTACACCCATATGAAGAAAAAGGAGAGGAAGAGAATATAGGAAACCTTATTTTCTCACCTGTACATCCTTAAAGAGGAGGGTTGGGTGGAGAATTGTTCCAAGAGTTTTTATACCATCATGTAAATAGATGATGATGGGCCTAGATATAATGTGACCCATTCAAATGGTGGCCATAAGCCCTAAACCACAGGTGTGGCTCCTGATAAATATTAAACTCAATATGGAAATGCAGTTCAATGATCACAGCCACATGTGGCCAGTGACTACTGCATTAGGAAATGAAGGTGTCACAGAGCACATCTGTTATGTGGAAAGGCCCACTGGACATTGCTGTTAAATCCAAGTGAGAGACTTCTAACCCCAGACCTGGTACTGAGGTTTTCCAAGTGGCACAGTAGAATGTTTTCATTAACACTTGATTTTTAAAAGGTAAATGAACATTCCATTGTGTGGCAAGCACACGTGCTGACTGACTTGAGTGCTTTTTTGTAGTTTGGATTAAAAGCAGAACGTTTGTGAGGTCTCAGGATTCAGAATTCCTTATTGAAATTCTGAAGCAACATTGTATCCTTGCCTAGAAATTTTCTCAATTTAACACTGGTCATATGCTTCAAAGTTTCAGATGCCTTTAATATACACATAGTGAATATACTTTCAATTTTTCTGTGATATGTTTCGACTTTTACATGCCATAAGGTGGAGAGAATTCAAGGTAAAATTAAGATTAGAATGCAAACCTCAAACTCACTATCTCCTTTAAAAAAACCCTGTATTTTCTGCATCTTGCCTGAAGAAATTTAAGTTACAAAGCCAGTAATGATGCATCTTCACTGATCTTGATCATTTCTTCCCATGGTAGGAGTCTTTTCAGAAACATACTCAGTGTTTATGCAGAACTGGACTAAGGAATGCAGAGGATGGGCAGTGACTGACACCTTATTAGAAATGTGATCAGACTGAGAAAATCACATTCATCAGAACTATCCCTGTCCTAGTTGGCTGGCAGTTGCTTGGGGGTGGAAAGCTCAGAGGCACAGCCAAAGACACAGCTGGCTCCTACACACACTGTCTCATGAGGCAGTGAGGTCTGTCTGGGATATGAAGCTTTTGTTTCACCCAGTGATGGATTGACCTGGGTTGTTCTTGGATTTCAGCCTCTTCTCTAATCTGTGTGACAAATATTTTGAAGGCGTGACAAGCTAGTAGCTTGTCTGGGGAGTTCATATGTCTGTCTGACTGGTTCTACCATACAGCCATTGGTAGAACTCAGAATGCTTGTCTATCATTTAATTATTAATTAATTAATGATTTCTTTATGCTGAGGATTGAACATAAGGCTTTGCATGTGCCAGGCAAACACTTTACCACTGAGCTACACCCCCAGCTTGCTTGTTTGCTTTCTTTCTTTTAAAAAAATATTTTATTTATTTGAAAGACAGAGAGAGAGAGAGAGAGAGAGAGAGAGAGAGAGAGAGAGAGAGAGAGAGAGAGAGAGAGAATGGGTGTGCCAGGGCTTCCAGCCACTGTAAACGAACTTAAAACACATGCACCACCATTGCATCTGGCTAAATGTGGGTTCTTGGGAATCTAACTTGGGTCCTCTGCTTTGCCTTAATTGCTAAGCCATCTCTCTAGACATCTCCCCCCCTTTTTTTTTACTTTTAATTTTGAGATTAGATCTCATTAAATTGCCCAGGCTGGCCTTGAACTTGCTATCTCCTTACTTCAGCCTCCCAAGTAGCTGAGAAGACTACTTCTCACCTTGCATCACCACCTTCGTTTCCAGCTCAGAACATTGAGTCTGTCAAGGTCCCATGAGAAGGACACTTTGCTATTTCTTTTAGGTCTGTTTCTAAGATGGAAGAACAGGATAGGAATGATACTGACCTCATGGGATCATTAAGATGAATGGGATTATATGAAGCCTGGGATGGAATACATTCTCAGTAAACCATTTTTATTATTCAGTTAGTGTGAATGAAGTATTGTTTTGCCATGTGGAATACTGTGTGCCTAACATGCCAGGGTCTTGTTTTTAAGATTTGGACCAAGTTATTTGTTCTAGCTTTACCAGTGTTTTTAAAGACACTGCTTTCCCCTCTCTTCTCTGTCACTCTCACAAGAAATCTAAGAGCAATGGTGAACAAACATGAAAGAGAAAAAATAAACTTACTCAAATCTAATGATTGTAAATACTAATGGCCACATTCCTAACAGCTAGCAGAATTCTTGGTATGTAGGAAATCCAAGAAATAGTTCCAGTGTTGGGCTGGAGAGATGGCTCAATGGTTAAGGCACTTGCCTCCAGTGCCTAAGGCCCTGGGTTCAATTCCCCAGTACCCGCATAAGCCAGACCCAAAAAGCGGTGGCCCTGGTGCTCTCTCTCTCTCTCTGTGTCTCTCTGTCTCCCTCTTTCTCTCTCTCTCTGTATCTCTGCTTGAAAATGAATAAATAAAATATTAAAAAATAGTTCCAGTGTCAGTGGGAATTCTAAAAGTGTTTGGTATTGTGTTCTTACTTCCAATTTTAAAGCGTAGTGCATATGAGGTTGTGTCAGGTAATCATTTTGTTTTTGGCATTTGATAGAGTGCTGCTTCCCTGAATATTTGATCACTGCCACGAATCTAGTGACAAGTACTAATGGGCTCAATTTATCTATTCAGGTAGTACAAAATTGCAAATCACACATAAATATTGCCCTTAGAACTCTGTAATAGTTTATTCTCGCCAGATTGCATCATTAGGATATTGACAGTTTTAGGATTCAATAAAATAACTGTTTTTTATTCCTCAACTAGTGAATTTCAAAGTTAATTTTATAACTTGTTTCTTTTAAAACCCCATTTCCAGGTCCTAAAGGAGAGGTTGGTGATATTGGTATCCCAGGGCCACCAGGAATCACTGGACCCCAAGGCCCAAAAGGCCCTAAAGGAGAGAAGGGTATGTAACTATTCCATGTCAGGTCAAAACTCAAGGAACATTCTGCAATTTGCTAAGTAAATGCTAGATTATTAAGGGTATGTCAAGTTTTGAAAATTAAAAAAAATTGGTAGAATGTATTATAGTTAACTTGACATAAAAATAAAAATGTTAAATATTAATGAGAAAATTTAAAGGTATTTGGGAACATCTCTCTCTCTCAAATACACACACACACACACAGAGAGAGAGAGAGAGAGAGAGAGAGAGAGAGAGAGAGAGAGAGAGAGAAAGAGAGGAGAGAGAATGAAGACTCTTGCACAGTTTAACCATCTCTATTGTCTATCTAGCTTACCCAGTGACTGGGAGCCATGAAGTATATTTTCTGGAGAATATACTTTCTTATACACTTAGTGTAGGATTTCTCTTTCTCTTTCTTTATCCTTGTACTGGAGGTTGCACCTAGCGTCTAGTGCACACTAGGTAATTTCTCTTTGCTGAGCTATATTCCCAGCCCAGTGTGGGCTTTTTCTTATGATGGAATTAGTGTTATACTAGATAGAACTAATTATATCATGCAATCCTGTAGTAAACTCAGGTTATCCAGACAGCCTGTCTACAAGGAAGAATTTGATATTTCCTTTGGCTCACTTGATATCAAAAAGAAGTGTCAGTGGTGGGCAGAGAAATACATTACATCAGAAGTATTGAACACAGAACACTCTCTTCGGACAGTCATCTTATATGGCCTGGAAATTGAGAGAAAATGACTAGATATTTATTTATATCTTGTTTATCCTCAAAGATTTGTGGGAATGAGCACATTCAGTGATTTTTTTCCTGCTTAGAAATTCTGTAATTCTATAGGCCTATCAGAAAAGAAGGCTTTCTGCCCAGGAAATCCCTGGTTCTGCATGTACTTTAAGGTATTAAAGAAAGATTGCAGATTCACTGGGACATTTAGAATTCCTCCGTGAACACTGGCTTCCTGGAGAAACACCTTCTATCCATCAAGCTCAGTGTTTTAGCCTCAGTGTCACATGTCAGAAAACCTAATATCATCAATACATCACCCTCCACATGACTCAGGAGCTGATTTACCCATTTCTGCTAGAACATTCAGTGAAGTAATTACTCAAAAGATATGCTAAGGTAAGAGAGAATTACTCCACACTTGTCCATTAAGTGATTTTCATTCTTGAAAACATTTTGTGGCTGAATGATATTAGCAGAAAAAGCCAGTGTAATAAAGGTGAGTAATAAACCTCCCCAGCAATTCATCCATGTTGGAAGCCAGACTTCAGGAAGTAGGAGAAAATACAGGGAGCTGGTGTAAGACAAGGTTCTTAAGAATATGCATTGACAAAGATTATAAGTAGACTTTCATTCAGCTGGTCTACAATGTGGAAACTCCACTTTCCTTTTGCTTCCAGACTTAGCTTGGACTCTTGGTGAAGATCAAAAGTTTTTTTTTTTTTTTCTTTTTCTAAAGGAATATGACCCATTTGTAATATGTTCATATAGTAAAGTTCTCAACTTCAAAAACAAGCCAAAACCCAACTTGAGTGAGTGCCTTCTTGTCTGTCTCTGCCTGAGGGAATGGATTTAAGCTAAGCAATTAAACTTAAGTAGTCTTGAGAATATCAGTAATGCTCAATGGAGGTCCAGGTTTGATCACTGACTAGAAAGGGGTTGCTCTTTGACTTCTGTTCAAGGTTGGAGCCTGCCAAAATGCATTCAGATATTTCTCTGATGGCCTGTAAGGTCCAAATTTGGTCTTTATTTTTGCTTTATTATTTTTAAATAGTATAATTTATTTTCAAGCACAGAGAAAAAGACAGAGAGGGAGAGAAACAGAGAGAGAATGGGCACGCCAGGGTCTCTTGCCACTGCAAACAAACTCCAGATGCTTGTGCCACTTTGTGCATCTGGCTTGATGTGGGTAACTGGGGAAATGAACTTGGGTCATTAGGCTTTGTAGGCAAGCACCTTAACTGCTGAGCCATCTCTCCAGCCCCCCAATTTGGTCTTTGATATGGAATGATGATAGAAGACCTTACAAAGCTTCTGGGTGACCTACAGTATAATTATTCTAGGTTGTCTTGTGAAAGACAGAGGGAGTGTATTCTCATCACCTTTAACCTGACTTAGTATTTCTTTTTCCCTTACAAAGGTAAAACAAAAATGTTAAGAATATCATAAATTATATAAAAAAAGGAATATCATAAATTATATAGTTGGCAAGCTGATGCCAAACAAGGATATATGCAGTCAGGTTTTATAAATATTTAAAGTTTTTCCATACCTGAGGCTCTTCTGTGTTGAAAGCAATAACAAAAATTTTGTTCTACCTTTCTTGAAGGGGAGGTGCTAGACATTTTGGTAAATTGAAATTGTTTCAATTGATGAAATGTACCTACATGAGCCCTCCTATTACATGAGCAGCAGTTATAAAATTAAAAAAATGCATTCAATATAAAGGACCGAGTAAGTTTAAAAATATTAGGAGTTTGGAACAACACCTGATGCAAGTTATAACTTATTATATTTATAATTAAATACATTTAAAAAAGGATGAACTTTGGTTCAGGCTCCGTATAAGAATCTACTTTATGGTAACATGACAAATTTCTGAAAACCTGTTTTTTTAAACTATTTTTCAAGTATGTCTTTCCCATTTCTATAATTTTCCCTAAGAGGTCAACATTATTTCAACACGTAATGGAAGCTGGCATTCTTTGATGCACTATAGTAAAGGCAATTTCTCATGACTAGTTGTAGCAGATTGCAGAATGTTGCGCTCTGTGTTTAACTTCTATAATACGTGACATTAATTCTCAAGTACATAAAGAAGACATTTAAACCGCCATTGGAAGTTCATTCATAATATGACACATAAGCACATACATATATCATGTAAGCACAGTGATGCGAACTTCCCAGGCGGCTGGAAGAGTCGTGGGAATTCTCCTTGTACGGATTAGCATTGCCTCTGCTTTGTCATTCATTATAACTAAATGCTGCTAATGAGTCTCTCTCTATAAATTTGTTTTCCACATTATTTTCCTTTAGGCAATTTTTGTTTCAACCCTGGAATGTGACTTGGTTGTGAAATGTGTGTCAGATATATCCTAGATGACATAGTTGGGTGAAGTTAGTTAATCCTGGCATCCTTTCAGGACTGAAGGGTGAGCGAGGAGACCAGGGGACCGGCGGGCTTCCAGGATATCCAGGGAAGCCTGGAGAGCAAGGTAAAGTACAAGCCACATGTTCTGTAGGCAGAGCCTCCACACTGAAGCCTTTCTTCTCTTCCTGTTTGTACCTAAAGCCGTCAGAGTGGAAAGACAGTACCATAAACTGCCCTTATTCTCCTAACACTTCAGTGATCTCATTGGACAGGGCGAGTTTAGGAGTTTAAAGACTAAATAAAAATGCCTGAGTTTTGCTCCTGTATCTATCTGTCAATAGAAAAAGACATCTTTCTGGATTTCAGTTTCCATGCCTGCAAGTCTGGGTTATCATAACCACTGAGCAGATGCATGAGAATTCCTAGGTTGGGCCGAAATGCAATGGTTAATGGACTAGAATAGATAACGAAAGTTCTAATACTGTTTCTCATCTTCAAAGTAGACAACAAAACTCTATTGTCTCAGAGGACCCTTAGCTTTTCCTCTTCTGGGAGCATGCCATGTTAATTAGTATAAAATGTATTTAATGGCCCCAGGTTCAGATTTTGTTTCTTGAGACTAGAACCACGTTTTCCTGTCATAATTACTAAGTTTTATTTCCATTTCTTTGTCTTTTAGATCTGTGGTAATAGCATAGTGTGGACAGCCTATATGATCCTTAAACACTATTTTTTAAAATTTAAAATATTTTATTCATTTTTCAGAGAGAGAGAGAGAGAGAGAGAGAGAGAGAGAGAGAGAGAGAGAGAGAGAACGAGTATACCAGGGCCGCCACTTTGTGGGTTTGGCCTGGGGAATTGAACTGGGGGACTTAGGCACTGGAAGCAAGTGCCTTAACCACTGAGCCATCTCTCCAGCCCATTAAACACTATTTTAATCTTCCATTTCAGGTGGACTTGGCCCCAAGGGAGACAAAGGAAACACAGGCCTGGAAGGCACAAAAGGACAGAAAGGGTCCAAGGGGGACCCGTGCTGGAATGGCACCAAAGGCGACAAAGGAGACTCTGGGGCTGCAGGTTCCCCGGGCTCCAGAGGAGGGACTGGGTCCAAGGGCGAGAAGGGCGACCCTGGGGACAAGGGTGACTGGGGAGATTCTGGGCAGAAAGGTGAGGAGGGGATGAAGGGCGAAAAGGGGACTAGGGGAGACCCTGGGGCAGAGGGCCAAGCAGGTCCTGGCGGGCCCCCTGGGGCCAAGGGTGACCCTGGAGCAAAGGGAGAGAAGGGAGAGACAGGCCGGCCTGGGCTCCAGGGGCCTCCAGGGCTGAAGGGTGAGCTTGGTAACAAAGGGGTTCGGGGACCCATCGGGAAGAAGGGCTCCAGGGGCTTCAAGGGCTCCAAGGGAGAGCTGGCCGGAGCCCCGCGATCGGCTTTCAGTGCTCTTTTATCCAAGCCTTTCCCTCCTGCCAGCACCCCCATCAAGTTCGACAAGGTTCTCTATAATGACCAAGGGGATTACAGCCCCTCCACGGGGAAGTTCAACTGCAGCGTTCCTGGGACATACATCTTTTCCTACCATGTCACTGTGAGGGGCCGTCCTGCCAGGATCAGCCTGGTGGCCCGCGACAAGAAGCAGATCAAATCCAGAGAGACTCTCTACGGCCAGGAGATCGACCAGGCCTCGCTCCTCCTCATCCTGAAATTGAATGCAGGAGACCAAGTGTGGCTGGAAGTGTCCAAGGACTGGAATGGGGTCTATGCCAGCCCAGAGGATGACAGCATTTTTACTGGGTTTCTTTTGTACCCAGAAGAAACGTTTGGAATGTCACCATAAATTGGGGGAGTCAACTGTAATTTGGTTTAGTCTGTTAACACAGAAGAGCACTCTTAAAAAATAGCTTCTGTTTCTTTTTCATGATTATAAAAATGCTACAAAATTTTAAAAATTGTATGAAGTAGAGTTCGTTGCTATTCCCGTTTGAAGGCATCTCCTTTAGAAACATTTATATGTATTTGAGAACATGTATATTGTAGCTAGCATTTCTCATTTAACAGTATAATGGCATTATTGATATCATTTAAGGAATTACCATTTGTCTGCAGGCATATGGATGAGCTTTATAATTAATAAATATATTCTTCCAACTATCTTCTATATCTCACATAATGGTGTGCTACTCTGGCAAGAATGTGAGGCTAACCGTTGACATATTGTGGGACAGGTCTTTCTCAAAGTCCCGGACTCTTGGAGCAAAATGAAGCTATTCTCATGCTAGTTTAATTTAGAGAAAATCACATAGGAAGTCTGGTTCACACTAGGTAAAAATGTCTCTAAAAGTCACCCAGGTGTAAGGGCTGCACACAGACCTGCATTATGTAGACTGAGTGAAATGTAGAAGGTATGTGGATGAAAATATTGCCTGGTCATCACCTTATTGTGCTTGGAAGAACAGATCATCTTCATTCTTGATCCTGATGGCAGCCTTTTCTTCAAGCAGGACATGTAATACAGACAGAGCCCGTGGCATTGTGCTCATCACCTTTATAATAATTACTTCCAGCTATTCAGCCGTAACATTGCTAGAGCAGGCGGGGCTTGGAAATTCATTTGTAATGTGAAGGTTTAATAATGAGTAATAGGGGACAGAGTTTAAGCCTGTGATTAATTAAACCAGCCTGACAACCCCTGGTTCCAACCACTGGTTCCTTCCCTCACTGAGCTGTTGACCAAAGCGACTCATGAGAATCCAATAACAAGACAGAATTCTGTCAAAGCTCTTGAGTGCTCTCCCCAGGCCTGAGGCAAAACCCTGTTACTGAAGAAACCACAGACAGCCATCGACCAGCATCGAGAAACCCTTCAACGTCCGGAATGGTATCCAGCCCCCAGAAGGCAGTTAGTGTAGTGCTGGAAGGCACTGCACAGGCGGCCAGGGGAAAATGATCAACGACAGCTGGAGTAAACAGAGACCAAATGACACGAAACACAATCGGTGGTTATGAGTAGGCTGACCACACCTCCTAGTGGGAGTGAGCATCGAACCAAGAAAGGAGCACTTGTGTAATGGAGGAGCCTGGGCCTGGGGGAGACAACAGCTTTCAATTCGGCCAATTTTCCACTTAGTGAGGGGGTCCCCTTGTCCGGAACTTGGGATTCAGGGCGATAGGCACCAGATCCCGTACTCTTAGGCTCCCAAGACAAGATGCACTATGGGACCAACTGACAGGGAGGCTACTAAAAATCGAATCCTGGTAATCCAAAATTGTGTATATTTGTTAACCTACACTGATCTCACTCTCCGATGGAGATTGTGCTTGTATTTTTCAGGATGCAGTGAGAGAGCTGGGGCCCATCTAACTCTACCAACTGACCGTAGGCCGATAGCTGAGATTCTGGCAAGAGAGGGGCCACCACAGTCATACAATGGAGGATCCAAATGGAACTCCACAGAGAAAGACGAGATGAACAAGGGGCCCACAGCCACAGCCATTAAATCAACACAGGATTAGCCAGTGGAACAGAAACCAACGATTTTCGACACAAAGACCCCTAAGCTCA
>PVHP010011607.1:0-44803 GCA_004024765.1 Zapus hudsonius | reverse complement strand
ACTTTTGTTAATTCAGTTTAAATTTTCCACATTTAGCACACAGAGCAGGGGCTGGGGAGGTGTCTCAGTGGGCAAAGTACTTGCCATGCAAACATAGGGACCTGATTTCTGATCCCCGGAATCCATGTAAAAATGTTGGATGTAGATGTGTAATTCCAGAACTGGAGAGACAGAGGAACCCTGGGATTACTGAGTAGCTAGTCTCATCCAACCAGTGAACTCTCAGTTCGGTGAGAGAAGCTTTCTTAAACAATAAGGTGGAGAGTGACTGATAAGTCCACCCAGCGGAGACTTCTGACCTCCATCTGTATACCTCCACGCGTGCACGTCCACACGTGTGATCATGCACACAGGCACGCACACTTCGCACACGGACACATCTAAAAAAGACACGCTGATTGGCTTTCACGGTGACACCACATATACAAACTCCTCGTGCTGAGGCTGCAGCTGTCACCAAATCCTTGTCCCTCTGGGGTAGAAGCGTGCTTGGCACTGATGGTGCTACCCACAAGCTGTGATGGCATCAGAAGAGAAGCCAAGGCTGTCAGTGTTCATCATGCAGGGCAGGGGCTAGACCACAGCTGAAAGAAAGAAGAGAATTGACCAGACTTCTGCCTGGCAACGATGCTCTCTCTCCAATCTGGGTTTGGTCCTGCTGGGCTTTTGGTAAATCAAACAAGGTGCCCGCGTGGCGTTGGACCTTTGGGTGTATGAACTCTCAACATTTTGATTGCATTTTATTGAAGAATCCTGCAAATGTTTCAGAGAATGCTTGCTCAAGGCAAGATGTTTCCGTGTCTCCTACCCGAGCCAGAATGAGCGGAGGAAGTCCAATGTGTGACCTTGTTCGGTCTGTGGGCTTGACGTGCTATGTTTATGATTCCACTCTGGAATGTTCTGGACATGAGGAATAAAATCTTCTGATGAAGTTCATATTTTTTAATTGGATATATTTATATTCTGTACCCAAATGGAATGTCGTTGAGGCAGCCTAAGATTGTGAAGCATTTAGATTTGGTTGAAATGTCAAAAACACTAAGAGAGACAATGCGTTTGATGAAGTTGGACTTGTGAAATATTAGTGAGTGGAATGTTCTCTGAAGAGAGACAAGCATTTCACCTGTACAAATCACCAGGCTTGGTCAGAGCTTTCATATTGTTCAAAAAGTCACATAGTCCCATGAGGGAAACTGGAATTGGCAAAGTGTGATTGTAGCTGATGAGGTCACTCAGCCTTGTAGGAAAGGCATTTTTTTAAAATAAAATTTGACACTGCTCAGTGCTGTCCATCAAAAGGGCAGTGATCTTGAGTTGTCAATCATAGAGCACAGCACTGATGGAGATTAGGGGCAGTTCATAAGAAAACAGTAAAAAATAATGAAAAAGACACTCTTAAAAAATACCAGTGGCTTAGTGCTTGAAAGCCACATTAGAATGTGAGACCATGAGGCAGAAATGATTCCTGTGGATGTCTTTGAAATGTCCAGATGGTTGAGACAAAGACTTTCTAAACAGTTGCTTTAATTTGCAGATATTCTTTGATTTTTAAAAAAATTTTTTTGATAACAGATTTACGTAAAGCTATTTCATAGGTTCACCAATCATAAAAATAAAATTTCAGTCAATAAGTTGATATTTCATCCAGGCATGGTGCCTCATTCCAGCACTCAAAAGGCAGGAGGATTGCGCCAAGTTCAAGGCCAGACAGGATTAATTAACAAAACCCTATTTCAAGGGGAAAAAATAAGAAAGGGCTAGGAGATGGCTCAGTGGATAAAGTGCTTGCCTTGTAGCGTGAGAACAGATTCATATCTCCAGCATCCACGTAAGAGGCTGGGTTTGGTGGCACACCTGCCTGTGATCCCAGCACTCCGAGGTGGAGACAAGAGGGTCCCCAAGGCTTGCTGACTCACTAGACTAGCCAAATCATTGAGTTCCTCTAAGTTCAGTGTGAGAACCTGTCTCAAAAACACAAGGTGGAGGATTGAAGGGATGGTTCAGTGTTTAAAGGCGCTCGCTTGCTAAGTCTGAAGGCCTGGGTTGATTTCCCAGTGACCACATGAAGTCAGATACACAATGTGGTGCAGATGTCTCGAGTTTGTTTGCAGTGGTACTAGACCCTGCCATATCCATTCTCTCTCTCTCTCTCTATTAATTAAAAAATATTTTATTTATTCATTTTCAAGCAGAGAGGTACACAGAGAGAGAGGGGGGGGAGAGAGAGAATGGATATGAGAATGGAGAGAGCGCACCAGGGCCACCACCTTGTGGGTCTGGCTTATGTGGGACCTGGGAATTGAACCCGGTGCCTTAGGCACTAGAGGCGAGTGCCTTAACTGCTGAGCCATCTCTCCAACCCTCTTTCTGTTTTTTTTAATAAGGTGGAAAGTGATTGAGATAGAAAGTGCTATCAACCTCTAGCTCTACATGCATGTGTACACATGTGCACCTGTGTGCACACATACACACAAACATGCATGTATACCACGCATACATGCACACATACAGAACTGACATTACCAAATCAAAAATATACACCTTGACAATGACTTGTGCCCCGTTCACTCACACAAGCATGTTGGTTTGCTTGACAAGACCTACATTACATCTGTGGCATAATGATTTTGTTCACTTTTTAAAGAACATTTTAATTACTTGAAGAGAGAGAGAAAGAATGAGAATAGGCAGGTCAGGGCCCCTTGCTACTGCAAGCAAACTCCAGATGCATGAGCCACTTTGTTCATCTGGCTTTACGTGGGTGCTGGGGAACTGAACCTGGGATTTCAGGCTTTGCAAGCAAGCACCTTTAGCTGCTGAGCCTGATTTTGTTCAGTTTTGTTTTCCTTGCTCTTTAAAGGGTACCAACAATTCTCTCTCTCTCTCTCTCTCTCTCTCTCTCTCTCTCTCTCTCTCTCTCTCTCTCTCTCTCTCTCTCTCTGGACCAGGCTGACCTGGAATTCACTATGTAGTCTCAGGGTGGCCTTGAACTCACTGTAATCCTCCTACCTCTGCCTCCCGAGTGCTGGCGTTAAAGGTGTGTGCCACCATACCCAGTAATTCTCATTTTTTGTGTTACCTACTCAACACTAGTGTCTGCTCTGTGCCAGGTGTGGTGACCTTATAAACATGACATGCAATAAGAGTACACAAGAGAAAGCCCTTTGAAAAATGGATTAATTTTTTTGTTTATTTTCAAGCAGAGAGAGAGAGAGAGAGACAGAGAGAGAGAGAATGGGCTCACCAGGGCTCACCAGGGCCTCTAGCTGCTGTAAACAAATTCCAGATACATGTGCCACTTTGTGCATCTGGCTTTATGTGGACACTGGGGAATCAAACCTGGGTTGTTAGGCTTTACAAGCAAGTGCCTTAACCACTGAGCTGTGTCTCTAGCCCTTAATCTTCACTCTTTATCCCCGTGAGCTGAGCCTTGGTGGCACCATGGCAGGTGACTTGTAGGGACAGAAGGTGGACCAGAGTCCAGCTGAGGGATGGTGGGAACTTCTGGGCCTGCCTCCTCAGCAGAGCTTTGTGAACAGATGTGCACAGCGAAAGGAGGCTGTTGAACTGTCCAGGATGACTCGGCCCTCGCAGCGGATGATCTGATTATGTTTTAATGAGAATAATATTTGCTCCAAGGAAGGAGGAACCCAGTGGGGCTTCCATGTCAGCCAGACGTCTTAAATTATCCATTTGGAATGGGGCAAATGCTGTAACTCGTGGGCCTCATAGATCAACCTTCCCTCCCCAGTCCCACCCCCTGTGACTTCTAAGCTCTGTGTGTTGTGGGGGAAATTTAAGCCATGTGTTGCTGATTCATTTACACTTTGTTGATCAAAATACGGTTTTGTAAGAGCTGATTGGCGCCGAGACAGCCTTTCAAGCCATTTTATAAGCCTCTCCCCACCCCTCTTACTTTGAGCCAAGTGCCAACAGGACCTCTGCTCAAAAAGCTGATGTTAGCCCAGCTATTCAGCTTGGGGATGAGTGGGCATGTGCTTGGCCAAATATCTTCTACGGACTCAAGGCTGAATGAAGCCAGGATGCTGGGGAAGGCAGTGAGGTTTAAGCTGCTGTTGGCTGTTACCCCATTTCTATCATCAGGTTGGCACCCCTGTAATGGGCAGAGCTCATGTCACCTGACCTCGGGGTTGGGATAGCTCTGTATGAGATTACATTGCCCTGAACAGGGTCCTGAGGATCTAAGTAATTTGCTTTTTTTTTTAATAATTTTTTTTGGTCAAAGAATATAGCCTAAAGAAGTTATTCCATTCCCGCTTCTCTTCAAACCTTAGTTTGTTTGTCGTCCATTTACTTACTTAATTCTCACAGCTGCCACTTGGCAAGCACCACTGAGCTCTGGTGACTGGGCATCGGTGGGCAGTAGAAAGCATAAGGCATGCCCTTCCATTGAGCAGACAAATTCCTGCCCAGACAAGACACACACAGGTAGACAGACAGACAGACACACAACTTGTGGGGAAGGGAGACGAGAGGAAGGACAAGGAGGGAGACTCCTCTGTGGGCTGTGGGGGAACCTGGTCTGGGGGTCATGGGTCAGATGGGGGGAAGAGGATTCAGGACAAAGGATCGACTCGATGGGATCCTTGAGACGCCATCCGACCTGCAAGAAGAGGGGAGGTGGAGACAGGGGATCTGAAGCTCACCAGCCAACAAGTCTAGTTTCAGGCTAATGGGAGACCGAACAAAAGATAGACACTACTGAGTAACGATAGCTGAGGTCCTCTGGCATCCACACATATGCACAGACGTGCCCACCTGCACTCGCGTGGGACCCACACACACTGGCATACACATACCCCAAATAAAAAAGCAGAGATGCAGAGCTGTCCCATCAATGCCCCCCATCCCATCCCATCCCTGGCAGCCTCTCCTCATTTATCAATCCCTAGGACTTAGGTTTTGCCTTTGGTAGGTTGTCATGGAAACAGAATTACCCATCTCTGCTCCTCTGATGGGTCTCCTTCACTTTTCTGTCATGGGTGTCCCTTCTCATCGGCCAGCAGAATTCTGTGGCCAGGATGTACCAACAACTATGTTCATTATCCTAAGGATGGTCCAGCTGGTTCCTACAGAGCTCTGCACTAGCTGTTTCTGCCACCTTCTCTGCCCAGCATCTCCAGACCACTTTCCAAAACGGTGGACCTTGTTCCCATGGCAATAAGTAAGACTCCTGCTCTCCCCAATGGCTAATGATATACCATCTTCCCATGCCTCAGTGGCTGCTTATGGCTCGTGTATTGAGGGGGTGAAGAGAGCTGGTGCTGGTGGTCAGAGACCCTCACTTTGGACTCGGCTGGGACCTGCTATGTGGCCTTGGTGAGTCTTTCTGCCTCCCTTTCTGCTGGGTTTGGCTTTTCTATATTTATAAGGTGTAACTGACAAATAAAAATTGCATATGTATTCATATACATTATGAACTGATCGCCACAATCCAGCGAATTCACCCCAGTAGCACCTCACACGGTTATGTGTGTCCACATGTTCATATGTGGCAGGAACACTTATAATTTGCTCCTTTATGAAATCTCAAGTGTACAGTACAGTATGATTAGAGTTCCCATGCTGTTTATTAGACTCCAGAAATTTCGCCTCTTGTAACTGAAGTTTTGTATCTGGTGACCAACCTCTCTCTCTCTCTCACATCCAACTGCTGGGTATCCCACTCTCTGCTTCTATGGGTTTGGATTTTTAAAACTAATACACACCTAGATGAGGTCATGGGTGATTTTCTTATTTCACTTAGTGCAATGTCCTCTGGGTCTATTCATATTGTTGGAAGTGGCAGTATCCTCTTTTAAAAAATATCTTATTTATTTATTTGAGAGAGAATATGGGCACGCCTCCAGCCACTGCAAACAAACTCCAGGCACATGCGCCACCTTGTGCATCTGGCTTTACATGGGTACTGGGGAATCGAACTCAGGTCCTTCTGCTTTGCAGGCAAATGCCTTAGCCAGTGAGCCATCTCTCCAGCCCTCTTTTTAAGGTCTGAATAGTATTCCGTGATGTGTGTGTGTGTGTGCCACCTTTTCGTTATCCATTCATCTCATGGACACTCAGATGGACCTAGTTTATTGACTCTTGGCTATGATGAACACTGTATGCACATCTTCCCATAGTGATGACTCAACTCTTCAGATTCCTAAACCATTCCTTTGGCTCTATATACAGTAGGGGGATTGCTGGGTCACATATAGTTCTGAGGCAGCTCCATCCCCTCTTCCAGAACGTTGACCTGATTCACATCACACAGACAGTGTGCTGGGCTCCTCTTTTCCCCCACACCATATATTATAACTGCTGCAAGGGTAGAGGCCACTGTACACCCAGGAGCTCTGCTGTTCCAGGTTCATTGTACAACCATTGCAATACATCCCGAGAATGCTGTATCTATAGTCAAGTGACTTCCTTCCCATGGAGAGCAGCAGGTGCAAGATCACATTGCTACCATATACCCAGTGCAGGTTCCTCAGCCACACCCAATGCCTCTGCACACTCATGGTCACTAAAGGGAAAGAAGAATTGAGGGATTGTCACTCATGGAGCCTGTTATTCCAGCAGAACCCAGGCTCATTAGTCATGAAGGCTCCAAGCATGGTGCTAGGAGTCAGTGACGTACGGCTTGCTCTCCCTGGGCCTGATGAGCACAGTGGTTAGAGACACATGGTTAAAGGAGTGGATACAGCGATCAAAGGTGCCTCTAAGGCTAGGGTATGTTGGGCACCTGTGGTGCCTCTCAGAAAGCTCCCAAGACCAGACTTCACCTCTCGACACCTAGATCGTCAAAAATGTCAGATTCAATTAGCTTCAGACACATACCCAGGTGTTGGGTCTCTATGATCCTATCTCTAAACACTAGCAAGCTCCAAATGTCAGCTTATCAAAAGTGCCCACGCTCTGTGATTCAATTAGAAAATTGCAAAGAGCCTTTATACACTGGTGCAAGGCAGCTGTTTGATCTCAGGTGATGTCCTTCACCCTGAGGCTATGTGATTCCCATTGGCCCATGAAGTGATCCAGGAGACGTGAGGCAATGCATTTTGAAGGCTCACATTTGAAATGTGAACATGAAGAGTTACCAGCCCTTTTCAAGAACAACTGTACCTACCACTTCTCCATGTTCTGTCAGTATGGGGTGTCACTGACTGGGACATTTGTTGCCCCAGTAATGACTCGCAGAATGACATACCCACAGTGTACCTTACAGTATTAAAGCAAGGCTTTTATTCTAAAACAAAATAAGACTGTTCAATAAAAATATGTTCCTAAGCTGGGTGTGGTGGCGCACACCTTTAGTCCCAGCACTCAGAAGGCAGAGGTAGGAGGATTGCTGTGAGTTCAAGGCCAGCCTGGGACTACGGAGTGAGTCTTGGTTAAACTGAGACTCTACCTCAAAAAAAAAATCAAACAGACAAACAAAAAAGCTATTTTGGGCTGGAGAGATTGCTCAGTGGTTACGGCTCTTGCCTTTAAAGCAGAAGGACCTGAGTTCAATTTCCCAATACCCACATAAAGCCAGATGCACAAGGGGGTGCATGTGTCTGGAGTTCATTTGCAGTGGCTGGAGGCCCTGGCACATCCATTCTCTCTCTCTCTCTCTCTCTCTCTTTTACTTTCATAAATAAATAAATAAAATGAAGGAAAGAAAGTGAGAGGGGGGAAGAAATACAGAAAGACAGACAGAAAGACAGACAGAAAGAAAGAAAGAAAGAAGGAAAGAAAGAAAGAATAGTCACCAGCCCTGCGTCAGTCCAAAGACCTCTTCTGAACACTTGAACCTCTGGCTGAGGTCCAGATGCGGATGAGGAATGGGATTTACCCTCCTGCTGAGGAACTGGATGAGACATACAGCATTGCTTTCAGATGTTGGACAGTGGACAGCATGAGGCTGATCACTGAGAAAGGGGAATAGCTGTGGTCATGTGACTACAGTATTTGCTGCAGGGTGTGTGAAGGGACAAAGGGTGTGGGGCTATTGCAGAAGAGTTCGAAACTGAAGTTTTACAAGAATTCTATGTCAGAGTCCTGGAGAGGAAGAGCTGCAGACTCCTCCATGCTGAGGGTTGGTTTGTAGTTGAGTGATGGAGCAGCTGATGGCTGGGGAGGAGCCATCCAAGCAGATTGGAGCGCACGTGGGCAGAGTTGACTTATTCCCACCAGCCAGGGTGGAAAGACCTTGTGGCACACAGGCCAAGAGTTAAATGTTCAGAAGAGTACTGTCTGAGTATTGGTGGCAAATTAATTTTAGCTCAAGGCTATTCCGAATCCTCCCTAACAACCCTTCCAAACAAGCCTCGGGATTCCAAATAACAGCGTCGTAGAGTAAAACCCAAAACTGTGTGCAGTGGTACAAAAGTTGTGAAATGACAATAGACGTTCCCAATGTCTGGCATTTAATCAAAAATAACCAGACATTCAGAAAATGAAGACCTAGAGTGAGCGATCAACCCATCCGAAGTTACTGATGATAGAATTTCCAAAATATGCTAAGTTGGCTATTAAAATATGTTCCATGTGCTAAGGAAAGAAAAGGAAACATGGTCATGTGTGGAGAGAAATGAAACATTAAGAAAAATCATTAATGGAACTTTTGGAAATGAAAACTTTGTTTCTGAAATGGAAAAAAAATATACTGAGTTGGATTTGCAGAAAAATAGTAGAAGGTCAGCGAGTTTGAAGCTTCAGAAGCTATAGCTAAAGAAACTATTCAAGTCAAAGAAGAAAGCACAAAACTAAGACATCAGCCAGGAAGTTGGTGTCTTGGGTTTAATATCACGTCATCTGCCTTGTATACGACGGAACTTCTAGAAAGAGGAAAAAGGCAGGAAGAAAATAATTTTTGAAGAAATAATGGCCAACACTCTTGTGAATTTGGTAACACTGTAAACTTGGGGATTTAAGAAGCTTAATAAGCCCGCTGTACAGTAACTATTACAAAAGCCACATCAAGACACATTGTAAACACACTGCTGGAAACCAGGGGTAGAGACAGACCCTAGAAGCTCAGATTCTTCAAAAAGGAAACACACATACACTCTGTCTCTTTCTCTCTCTCATACACACCCCATACAGAGGAACAAAACTATGAAAATCAGCAGATGTCTTGCCAGAAACCATGTAAGCCAGAAGATGATGGGGAAATGTCCTTAAGTGCTGGGGAGCAGAGGGGAGGGCTGTAAGAGCGACTTTTTTCTTTTACCCATGATAAGTATTATGTAAAATCAAAAGGAAAAAAAATCAAAGCTATTTTAGACAAATACAAACTGATAGAACTTCTTCAACAAATCAGCTGTACCCGAAACGTTAAGTTAAAGGCAATTCTTCCAGAAGGCAAATGATTCCAGAAGGAAAATTCCATCTCCACAAAGGTTTAGGAAGTGTCAGAAAGAGTCATTATAGAGGCAAAAGCCAAAGATACTTATATTTACAATGTCTTTTTTTTTTTCTGCATCTGATGTCCTTTTCAATGTCAATTCACTGTGTAAAACCAAAAAAAGTAGCAATCTATTTTTTGGTAGATACTTTATGTAGAAATGAAATTTATGACAAGAATACCACACAGGATCCATGATGGGATATGGGGGGGGGATGAAAAAATACCTATTACTGAATAATCCCGATGCCATGTGAACTGAAGATTCATGAATTGAAAGCAGACTGTCATAAGTTATTACATCTATTTCTGTCTCTATATTATCTATATCTATCATCTATATATATATCTAATATATCTATCTATATATCTTCTATATCATTGATATCTATATAATCTATATCTATATCACTTATATAAATAATAGACCCCAGAACATCCAATAGATAGCACATTTAAGTAGCCTGCATAAAACAGAATTATTAAAATAAAACTTTCAGCTGAAAAGAATAAAAACTAAAAGAATCAGTGGGATGTATAGAAAACAGTAAGAAGATGCATTTAAACATGTTTGATAAAATTAGACGTAAAATGTGGACACCACAGATAAGAGAGAATGTAAGACAAGGAAGCAAGGCAGTAAGACCTAAGTATATGTCACCTATAAAAATATAATTTATGATGGGTCTTATAGCACAGGTGGGGGAGGGGAGCGAAAAAAGAAATACAACTTAAATAGAAACGACACAAAGCTCTTGAAGGCCAGAGGACAGAAAGAAGTTATACCGTGAGATCAGCCTCGTTAAAAACAGATGAAGTAGAATTCCTAGTTAATATAGACCCTTATATGTAGGACATGAACCAGAAATTGATCCAGGGCTGGAGAGATGGCTTAGCAGTTAAGGCGATCGCCTGCAAAGCAGAAGGACCGGGGTTCAATTCCCCAGTACCTACATAAAGCCAGATGCACAAGGTGGTGCATGTATCTGGAGTTCGTTTGTAGTGGCTGGAGGTCCTGGTGCACCCATTCTCCCTCCCTCCCTCTCTCTCTCTGTCTGCCTCTCTCTCTTAAATAAATAAATTAAAAAAAAACTGATCCAGAAATCCAAAAGTGTAGGAGGAAGAGGGGCTTCCCTTTTCTCCATTTCTGGGTAACCATGATGGGCGCCCCCCTGCTCCACCGCACCCTCCCCACCATCATGGACTGAATGCTCTGAAACTGTAAGCATAATAAATCCTTCCTCCAGTATCAGCCTTCTCACTGCCGCAAGCAAATACCTGGTGAGGGCAACTTAGGGAAGGAAAGATCCCAGCTACCAGTTCCAGGTTGCAGTCCATGTGGCAGGGAAGGTGTGGCGGCAGGAGCCTGTAGCACCTGCAGTCAGGAAGTAAGGCGCCATACATGTCACTTATACCATTGCTCAGCTAGTGTCCCCCCATCCATCCAGTCCTTGACCCCAGCCCAGGGAATGGTGCTGCCCATGCCCACAGTTAAGATGGGTCTTCCCACTTCAGTTAGACTAATCAAGATAACCCCTCCCAGGCATGCCCAGAGGCTAAGTTGACAATGAATATAAACCATCACCAGTTCACCTCCTGTTAACTTGACTCTCAAACATGGCACCTCTAAGCCATAGACTTCCATTCCTGGTCCCCATAGGCTCATGGGCATTTCAATGCAAAATGCATTCAGTCCAACTTCAAAAGTCCCAACAGTCTTTAACAATTCCAGGACTGTTTTTTGTCTTTTTTTTTGTTTTTTGAAGCAGGGTTTCACTGTAGCCCAATCTGACCTGAAACTCACTCTGTAGCCCAGGCTGGCCTCAAATTCATGGTGATCTTTCTACCTCAGCTTCTCAATTACTGGGGCGACAGGTGTGAATTGGCATGCCTGGCTCTGCACACTGTTTAGATGGGTAAGAACAGTCTTTGCTGAGGTTCAAGCAAATTTTAATGGTGAGCGCTTATAAAATAAGCTGCATGCTTCCAACATATATTGGTGCAAAGTAAACATTTCCAATCCCAAAGGGAAGGAAGAATGGGGCAGAGCAAGGAAAAATTGGATCAAAGCAAGACTGAAACCCATCAGGGAAAACTTTAAGTTCCGAAGCTCTCTTCCTGTCATCTGGGGCTCATGATGGAGTGTAAGCGTGGGAATGGGGCGGGGGATTCTGTATACAGAAAACACATTCAGCAAAATTCAACATCCATCAATAATATCGAAAGCAATGGTAATTGTGTATAAAAGAGACTCTCAATCCAGTTTTGGACATCCGTGAGGAGCGATAGAATGACATCTGTCATTCTTCTCTGGCCTCTGCAATCAAGTCCCCACCTGCTGCAGGCCAGCGTATGGGTGCCACAAAGGACCCAGACACATGAGTATACCACTCACACTACACCACATTACATACACACAAGCAGAAAAAAAAAGACTCTCCTCACCACGGTCAATTACCAGTCCACATCTACTAAAATGATTAACCTAAGATAGGACAAAGGAAAGAACGGATGAACGGTTGATTTAAATGCTGGAGGTGCCAAGCAACAACTGCACTGAACACATGGCTGGCAGAAATGTAAGACCGTCTGACCAGAATAGAAGGCCGTTTGGTTTTATATATGGTTACGTGTACCTTCAACACAGGCTCCAACAATCTACTGAAGACAAAGTCCATCCATCAATGTTTACTGTAGCCAAAGACCGGAAGCTACCTCAGTGCCCATTCTCGAGGGTCACCTGAGCACACCTGGGCATTCTCAGTCATAAAAAGGAAGAGTGAAGACGTATAACACAGGCTTCCCAAGCATTACGAAGTGGCAGAATCCGGAGTCACCAGGCCACAGTCTTTAGCATTGCAAGAGGATCCACTCCCAGGGCCACCTTCCTCAAGAGCACCACCAGCTGGGGACCAAGTGTTCAAACACATGAGCCTACAGGGGACATTTTCCAAAGTTCCCACCCTTGTCTGTCTTACGTCCGAGGGCTGGGCTCCTCTGTACCCCCAGGTGACATATTGGGAATGAAATTGGCTGCTGATGCTCCAACATCAGGTGTGTGATTGAGGACACAGTGACAAGTAGGGAACAAAACAGTCCCCAGGTCTGAGGCCGCCATGCAGGTGCAATGTGCCGAGACTATCTGATGAGCATAGACAGGATGAATCTAGGGGCACGTGCTTAAGCGAGGCGGGACTTCAGCAGTGCTCCATGCTGAGGTGGTGGTACAGGAGGCGTGGAGGCTCCAAGCTAACAGGTCCGCCCTCACCCCTAAGTTACATTGTTACCTGACCTGTGCTCCTAATATAGACAGGAAGGACTCCATGCCAGTCTGCTTCCTCCCTAAGAGATCTGCTATGATGGTCCTGTAGATCTCCTGATGCTTTTTTAATTTTTATTTTATTTATTCATTTTTCAAGCAGAGAGAGAGAGAGAGAGAGAGAGAGAGAGAGAGAGAGAGAGAGAGAGAGAGAGAGAGAGAGAGAGAGAGCGCGCACCAGGGCCACCACCTTGTGGTCTGGCTTATGAGGGTCCTGGGGAATTGAACCCCAGGGCCTTAGGCACTGGAGGCAAGTGCCTTAACCGCTGAGCCATCTCTCCAGCCCTCTCCTGATGCTTGATGTTAAGAAAGATGACTTCCTGCCTCAGCACCCCAAAGCCATTCCAGGTGACCTTGCAGCCTGGTGCTGTTCCTGCCACAGAAGTATTGGCCAAAGCCCAGGCTTCCACGAGGCAGGAAGAAGCCCAGAACTGGAGTCTGTTGCGGCAGAAAAACCCTTTGGAAAGGGGAGCGAGCTCCAAGCAGTGTTTCCACACCCCCTCTGACATGCGCCAGCAAGAGAATGGAAAGAAAAATGTGAGCTTTCTTGGCCATTCCCGCTCAGTTTCCTCTGTTTTTGGCTTTGGGTTTATTTTTCTTCTCTCACTCCTGGGAGGTGGGAGAGCCCAGACTGAGTCACAAGGCTTGTCCTCACATGTCACCTTGTCTCTGGGGTCCCCACAGGGCCTGTCACCTACAGCAACTGGGGATAAAACAGGGAGTCCTAGGTCACAACATAGCACATAACAGCAGCAGGGCACTGGGCACCCTGGTGGGTTGCCACCTTGCTATGACAGAGCAGGTCCCATTGCAGCCTCACCCAAGTCCCCTGTCTCATTCTACTGACCACCTGGACTCCAGGGTTGGCATCCCCTGCTCTAGGGAGACTTGGGCCCTTCTTCCAACATGGCTGTGCCATAGATAGTGCCAGTGTTGTGGTCAGCTTTCTAGTTGCTACGCAGAAAGAACCCAAGCAAAAGCAGCTTGTGGAGGAATGGGTTTATTTGGCTTACGGACTTGAGGGGAGACTCCATTCTGGCAGGGAAAACGATGGCATGAGCGGAGGGGTGGACATCACCTCTGCCACAGCACTGCAAACAGCGGCAGGAAGGTGTGCCAAACTCTGGCAAGGGGAAGCTAGCTTATAACTCCATAAGCCCACCCCCAACAACACAGCTCCATAGAGGTTGTAAAACCCAAACTGCCATCAGCTGAGGATCGATCTATCAGAACACATTCATTTGTTTGTGGGGGACACCTGGATCAAACCACAACAGCCAGGCTACAGGGAGACTGGGCACAGGGGCACCAGGCCTAGGGTACTGGGAAAGAAAAAATTTTATTGCCAACGTTCATATATGTACATAATATATTTTGATCACAATCCTCTCCTAGTACCTTCTCTTGTCCCCCTCACCGCCTCTTGTAGTCAGCTTTTTCATTGCTGTGCAGAAGAGCCCGACCAAAGGCAGCTGATGGGAGGAATGGGTTTATTTTGGCTTACAGACTCGAGGGGAAGCTCCATGATGGCAGGGAAAGCGACGGTATAAGCAGAGGGTGGACATCACCTCCACCAAGGCAATGTAAACAGTCACAGGAAAGTGTGCCAAACACTGGCAGGGGGAAGCTGGCCATAGCCCCCATGAGCCCGCCCCCAACAACACAGCTCCAACACAGTTCTGATTCCCAAACTGCCATCAGCTGGGGATCGAGCATTCAGACAGAACATGTTAATTTATGGGGGACACCTGAATCAAACCACTACACTGCCCCCTCCACTGACCTCTTTCCTTTTACTTTGATGCCTTTTTTGTTTTTGCCTCCTTCCACCATCTGTGACGGAATGTTGGTGGGCTCAGGATTGTGCAGGTCTTGGGCAAGCAATGACCGTCACTGGAAGGTCATGGCTGCAATGGCCACTTCAAGACCAGAAGAGAGTGTTCCTAAGCACTCCTCCCCATCCTCCGGCTCTTCCATTTTTTTTTTAGAAAGGCTCTTTCTTTTTTTGTTTTATTAGTTTCCCTCCTCCCTGCCCCATTCCACTGCAGGCCCTCCTCAGTGGGATTGCTGGTATGCTCCATGGGCTTGAGGGCTAGGAGTTGTACAGGCAGCAGTCAGTCACTGGGGAGAAGCAATGTCTCTGGATATCCCCCCAGCACGGCTCTTACCAGCTTTCCACCCCTCACCCTGAGCCATAGTTGGGCGAGTTTTAAGTCTCCTTTAGCACTGAGCTCTTGGCAGCTTCTAAGAACTGCTTTGGAATGTTTTGAGTATCCTTGGTGTCTGTCTTCATCATCACCTTGGTTCAGGTTGCAGGGCTCACTGAGGAAGCAGCACTCTTGTTCATCGCTCCACTTCCTCTGTGGATTACCTGGACCCTAGATGATGGGTTAGGGGTGGTTCATCTCCTGCCAGGGAGTCAGCCATCATCTCAGGTCTTGGGAGAATTAAGTTGTTCACAGTTCTTGCTGCCTTCTGAAAAATAAAAACAGATTCTCTAATGGAGAGTGAGATCAGCATAGGTCAAATGGGATAAGCCTTGGGCCCATGGTTAGTGGAAACTTCCCCTTGGAGTCCAGATTCTTGGTCTCCATAGGAATTTGGCTTGGATCCCAGTTCCAGCTATGGGTTCCTTGCCACTGAGCGGATCTCTTAGCCAATCAGAAAGGCCTTGATTACACATCTAGGTTGAGTGCTGCTATTACACAGGTATGTACATCTTGTCATGCTGGTTGCTGTCATAAAGTAGTGTCCCCTGCTTTCTCTCAACATTGATGACCTACTTCCACTGGCAGCTCATGTAGCACTTTCCAGCACTATATGGGTTAACCATCTGGGAACTGGCTTCAGAAAGGGTCTTTTGAAAAAGAAAATCAAAGCATGTTAAGAGCAGGACCATCATGGCCTGCTCTCCCCACCCCAGGATGGGCTTGTGCTAACACATACACGTGCTCACACCCACAAAGGCATGCTCAGTACTCACACCATCATCACTCATGTGCACACTCCAACACATACACACCCTCAGGCACAGACTCACACACACAATATTTACACACCATTGCTCATGTTCACACACACACAAACACAGACTCACTCATGCACACACATAAGATACACACTTCTGTGTGTTTATAATTCCTATGTCTTGGACTGGCAAGGGGGGTCTCATTAGGTTTAGCTAATAGTGTCCTGATTTGACATTTCCTTGTAATTAGCCAATAATGGAAGGCCTTGAACTTTCTGTGACAAGATAATCTACTTCCCAGTTGAGGCAGTGCTCAGTGGGCTGGGGTGCTGGGCCTGCCACCTCTATCCATGGAGTTCCTGTTGTCTGTGCCTGAGTCGGGGAGAGAGGCTGACTTTCCCACATATGAAAGATGGTTTGGAACGCCAGGTTCTACAGGCCAAGTAACACCAGCTCCAGGGCATGGGGACATTGTTCTCCCAGAGGGGGATAGTAGGTAGCTAGAAGATCGTTCCAATACTCAGTGCCAGCTCAGTACCCCAAACAGAGGAGGGTGCAAAGTAACACACAGCACTTGCTTTGGAATGTGCAGCTCAGGGTGCACCAGAGTGATGTGTATTTAAGCTTCTTTGTGCTGGAAAAATACATGCAAAGTAAAATAAACACTGCTCTGTCTGAGAGGATTCCCTTCTCCCCATTCTGGCTGGGCTGGGGCATGTGGTCACCGAAGGATTCGAGGTAGCTGCTGTGACTTATAGTGCGGATGAGCTCAGAGGAGCTGGCTCCTAAGAGATGTGGGGACATTCTTGGATGTTGAACTCTGGACATTCAATACATGTACCCCTCCCTCCACCATGGAGATAGGCTTCCCCCGCCCCCAAAAAAGGACAATTCAAGGCCTGGCTGCAAAAAGGTTTCAGCAACCAAGCAGTTGGGGCAGGGATGGGAGGTCCTGGAGGGTGAGGAACTGTGGGAGGTGCCCTCTGTCCTAAAGAACCAATAAGAGCCTGGCCCACAGTGATGCCGCTGGTCTGCCCTGTGGGCCAGGTCTAGCTGAGGATGTCCTTGGAGGTCAACTGGGGTGTAGATATGAAGGTGGTTCTTTCTGCCTGGTTGACCAAAGACAGCCATCTCAAAGCTGAGTGTCTCTTCTGTAATGCCTGGCTCAGTGAGACTCAGCCCTCATGGGTATCCTGAGCGGTGGCACCTGCCCCAGGGGTATCACTGTGGTTTCCAGCACAGCGTGAGAATGCACAGGCTTTTGTCAGAAAGCAAATTCTCAGTGATATGATTGCAGATCATATGGGATGTAGGAAGGCGAGTGACCAAGGCCACATGGTGACGTTACACAGTGCCTATGATAGAACCATCTCCGGATGGAGAGGTTTGCACCAGGCAAACATTGTGGGAAGTTCGGTCTTTTCCTGCTGCCCATGGACCCAACAACACCCCCACCTCATCCCGACCTCAGGGTCTTTTCTTCTTTCTTTTCTTTTCTTTGGCTTGAAGTATCGTCTGTAAATTGAATCTCAGCAATACCGAGAGAATCCCAAATGTGGTTTATAAAAACAGTCTGACGTCCAGCTTAATTCCAGATTGCCTGCGTTTCTCTCTCTCTCTTTTTTCATCTGTGAAATCAAAACCAGACAGAGTGCTTTATTAAAATGCACTCACTGCCTGATGATAATTTTTTTTTTTCCCATGGCTGGTGGGATGGGGCTCAGCATCGTCAGCTTCTCTGCATGTTTATCTTGGAACATCTCAAATCCCCTCGGTCCTCTGCTCTGCGCTGTCCCTGTCTTCCCCAGCCGGCTCGGGACAGGGGCCCTGGAAAGAGAGGCAGAGTGGGACGGGGCAGACCCTGGACTAGAGGCCTCCCTTGTCTATCTCCCGGACCTCCCTGGGTGCTATCATCCCACCCCGCTGCATTCTCCTATCACGAGACTGCTGGCTCCTTGCTCACCACTTCTCCTTCTATGACCCCATTTCCATTTGGAACTCAGGTCTTGGATCCAGGCTGACTCATGCCTTCTGCTTCCAAGCGAACCCAAGCTTTCTATCTCTAACTTCTGCCCTCACAGCGACCCCTGTCTGGAGTGCCTTCACTCTTGGACTTGGACGGCCCCTTCTTCTCCTTCCAAATGTTCAACTCCTGCTTCACCTCCCCTCATGACACCCCTCCAACCTCCTCGAGTCCAAACATCCCCTCTGAACTCCCTTGGAATTTCAACAACCCTTCATCACAGTTGATCATGTCTTAGGGTGAGCCCCTGGCATCTGCTTTATGACTCTGAAGACCTGGGCGATCATGGTGGTCATCCTGAGTGCTGGGCTGCTGTGTTGAGGACTCTGAAATTGTGCTTGCCTCAGGGGGCAGTATGACAGTGATGAGTGGCATCCTGTTCTGTAACCGGAAGAAAGAAGTGGTGGCCCTGGACAGACACATCCTTGACCTACGGTGCTCCAGTGTGCTAGAGATCAGACCTGCTTGCACCCTGACCGCTGGGACAGCACCTCCCAGGGGTTTTGACTCGGGAGGTCTGAATGGTTCAGAGCTTAATTTCTAACAAACTCTTGGATTGTCAAAACTACTGGTCCCATGCCAGGCATGATGGTGCACACCTTTAATCCCAGCACTAAGGAGGCAGAGGTAGGAGGATCAATGTGAGTTTGAGACCAGCCTGGGACTACAGAGTTCCAGGTTGGACCAAACTAGAGTGAGACCCTTCTTTGAAAAAACAAAAATAAACTACTGGTCCTAAGCCAGGGAACACTGATGCTGGCTCCCAGGTAGCAACCTTTATGCCCCCTCAGAGCCTGTCAGGAATACTGCTTGTCACCCCACTCAGATCTGCATTGGGAGCCTGCACCTTAGCAGCACCCTATGGCTCCCATGCCAACCCAAGTCCGAGTCTGTCACTCACCTGGCTCCTCCTGTCACTGATAGCATCTGCACACAGGAGGTCCTTCAGACAAACCTTCAGCTGATGCTTGGGAAGCCGGGTGTGACCTCATTCTCCACTTCCTAAAGAAGGTCTGCCCCCAGCCTGGTATTGTGGACACACCAGTGAGAGAAAACACTGAATGCTCTAAACAGTGCCAGTGAACATAGCATCCTTGGTGAGCTTCTGGTGTGGCAGGTGGCAGTCCCCAAGGCCACTGTTAACATCTCTTCAATCACCTCTCCTCTCATTTCCCAAGGCCAGAGGCTCCGCTTCACTGGACAATAGCAAAGATGTGAACCGGGGTCTCAGAACGGCTCCAGAGAACCACTTGAGGGGCGTACATAGATTGCTGTCTAAAAGTAGAGGGTGTAAAGGACATGTGGGGACACGCCAGTCTGACACTTGTGGTGTCTCATGGTGACTTCTGCATGTCAGGCAGGAATATTGAGACACGTGAGCCTCTGCGTGCCCAGGAGCTCTTCTCTGAAAAGGTGGAGCTTGGGCATCTTCCGCCCATGGCTGTGCTGTGGGCTTGGTGCTGCTCACTGCAACATCATCCTCACATACTGGCCCCAAGGTCAGGGTCCCCCGCTGCCTCAGCTTCGGATGGCAGGCAT
Source organism: Zapus hudsonius (assembly GCA_004024765.1). NCBI lineage: Eukaryota > Metazoa > Chordata > Mammalia > Rodentia > Dipodidae > Zapus > Zapus hudsonius. Next base: position 25,557 of record PVHP010011607.1, on the reverse strand, counting down.
CCATCCTTTTGACGTCCTGGATGGGGCAGGAGTCTGGATCCTGGGTACCACAGGGCTGCCTCACTCTAGATCCTGCCTCCCGCTTCCTCCAGCATCCTTTCCCCTCCATTCTCTGCTTCCAACCCCTCTCTGTGTTGGCACATCCTGAGGTCTCTGACAGCACCCACTGACAGTCAGTGCCTCCTGCCCATTCCTGGAGTTGTCAGCCTTGATTTTCTTGTCCCGTGGCATCTCTGCCACAGAAAGGATCCTTTATGGGTAGTGGGGATTTTCAGGGGCTGAGGGGTCTGCTGATCTGTCAGTTGGAAGTGGCCATTCTGTGTGATGCGAGCCCCTTACCTACCCTGGTACTAATGCTGGGAATTACTGTGAATATTGACCCTCCCATAGCTCAGCCAATGAAGCGGAGCAGGGACAGCCCAGAGAGGGGAAGCGTGCCGCTTAATCTGTGGGTTTTTATGTTTTTATGTATTTATTTGCAAATGGGGTTGGGGGCACAAGAATGGGCACACCAGCGCCTCTAGCCACTGCAAACAAACTCCAGATGCATGCATCACTTTATGCATCTGGCTTTATGTGGGTACTGGGGAATCAAACCTGGGTATTATGTTTTGCATGCAAGCACCTTAACCACTGAGCTATGTCTTCAGCCCTGTGAAGACATGCTTAATGTCAACTTGATTGCACCTGGAATCACCTTGGGCATATCTGTGAGAGAGGGTCTAGATTAGGTTGAGGTGGGAAGACCCACCCTAACTGTAGGTGGCATCATTCTATTGGCTGGTGTCCCAGGTTGAATAAGAAGGAGAAAGTGAACTGGCACCAGCCTTCATCCCTGTCTGCTTCCTGACTTCAGACACAATATGACCTGTCACCTCATGCCTTCCCCACCATGATGGGTTGTAACCTAGAACTTTAAACCAAAATAAACCCTCCCTGAAGTTGCTTAAGTGACTTACCCTGGGCTGCCCAGCCAGAGACACTAAGATGCATGCTGTTCTCTTTGATGAAGGGGCTGGATGGAGGAGGAGGGAGGGGAGGTGTGGAGCCTCAGAGCCAGGGGCAAGTCACAGGCAGTCATGTGCCAGGAACCCAGGTAACCCTACAGATGGGATAACCAGGGAAGAGTCTTATTTCGTGGGACCTTTGGGCTGTAGGTGAGGGAACCTAGCCTGGAACCGCTTCTAGCAGCAGGAGGCTGGCCAGAGCTCAGAGGAGCATTGCGTGGACAGTCCAGGCAAAGGCTTTGCTGCATTCCCAGTCCAGCCCTCATGGCTCCAAAGACCTTGTCATGTGGACCTGACTTGGGTCATTGCCCCGGACTAGCCCTGAGAACACACAGTGGTCCAAAGGGAGGACTATTGGTTGTTCTTAGAGCTGCTCAAGGCCCCCAGACCACACGACTAGAGGAAGGACAGTGAAGCACCATCACAGAAGTTAGTGGTGGATGACAGGAAAAACCAGTGACCTAGACAGCAAGGGATGTTGGATGAAAAGGTTAGGCTCTGTGTTCTTTTTTTATATTTTATTGTATATTTTATTTATTCATTTTCAAGCAGATACAGAGAGAGAGAAAGAGAGAGAGAGAGAGAGAGAGAGAGAGAGAGAGAGAGAGAGAGAGAGAGAGCGCACCAGGGTCACCACCTTGTGGGTCTGGCTTATGTGGGTCCTGGGGAATTGAACCAGGGGCCTTAGGCACTGGAGGCAAGTGCCTTAACCGCTGAGCCATCTCTCCATCCCAGGGCTCTGTGTTCTTTCTCTTAAGATTCCTTAAGGCAGAGCCTGTTCAGAGCCAGGCCTTCTGACCACACCAGGGAACGGCTGTCCACTGCCTACAGTGGATGTCCTACAGAATCACATGGATACAGGTTGCAGTGTGCAGGGGAAGCCAGAATGGAGACTCGCTTCCACTCCCTCCCAAACTGGAGGACAGAAGCATGTTTACAAAAAGACAAATGTTTAGAGCTCCAGTGACCAGATGAAATGTACGCTGGGGAGAAATGAAGGTTCATGAGAACTCAATTACACTTGTCAGCCACCAGCTCAGCTGTCGCTCTGGTACCAGTGACATTCTGAGCTTTTTAGACAAGACAAGCTGTCTGTGTTCTCCCCACAACATCTGTGAGACTCTGAACCATGCAAAGGGAAGTGGGAATGTGTCAACTCTGTTGAGCCTGTTCTGTTGAGCCTGGCATTGGGCTGAACTTGGATGACATCCCATGAATCCTCAGCCACCTTAAAAAAGTACATGGCTGTCACCAGGCCCGATGAGGACACAGGTCACCAAGAGGCTGTGACTTGCCGGGCATTAAGTATAGGTATGGAACCCAATCCTAAGGGTATGTGCTGTAAGCTGTAGGCGGGCATCTTTTCAATTGAAATGTGTCCTTGCATCGTCACTATAAGGTGTCGTCCCTCCTAAAAAAAAAATCCATGAGCATGGGACCCAGAACTGTGGTGACCATGAGTTGTGCAGGAAGGTATGCAAGAAGTGGCCATGACTGAAGGATCAGATGGGAGCTACCTAGTACCCTCATCTCTCTGGGGTTGACATAGTGACCACTCGCCCTCCCACCCACCATGCCCAGGTCCTACTACTATAGACCCATTTCTCAGAGTGGGGATAGGCTCTGCCAGATCAGCAGTCCTGCCAGGCAACGCTACCACCTTCCTCCTGTATGTCCTGGGGAGCTTCCCCCAGGCCCAGCTTCCTGTGGGTGATACGTGCATCAACCTCAGGTAGCTGTGCTGTCAGGAGAATGCTGGGCATATGCACATGCCATTGCTGTCCCCAACCCCATCTCCCAGAACCTCCTGGATCTGGGGGATGCTCGAAGGAACACTGGGTTTGCTTCACACCAATGAGAGAATTAAATCTCCGTGCTGCTTAGGAGGACCTGGCTCATGGCCTCCAGGCCTCATCGTGTTGTTCTGTTTCTTTTGCCCCATTAACACTCTCGGTGGTAGTTTCGTTCTCACTACTGGGAAAACACTTGACCAGAAGCAGCTTACGGGAGGAAGGGATTTATCTTGGCTTACGGTCTTGATGCTTCATGATGTCAGGGGAACAGCCTGGCCTGAGCAGAGGCTGGACATCACCTCCTTCCCACAGCAGGTGGAAAACAGCAGCAAGAAAGTAAGCCAACTAATACTGGCAAGCTAGGGGCTCCTATAAACCTCAGTGCACATCCCCAGCAACACACCTCCTCTAGCAAGGCTCCACCTCCCAAAATGCTACCAGCTGGAGAGCACACGTTCAGAATGTGCGTTTAGGGAGGACACCTGATTCAAAGCGTCACACTCCCCTTCTTCTAAGACATGTGGGTATTCTTTAGGGATGGCTTTGCTCCCTGTGTGTGAAGGATGGGTCTTTGTTCCTCGGCTACTTCTTGGGTACACAAGCCATTGCACAGTTTCACTCACACCAGACTCAGGGCCCCCTGGTGGGCATTGGACCTATTGTATCTATAGGTCATTTAGACCCTCTGAATTAAAGTCCCCATCTAAGGGATTCTTTGGTTCTCAGGACTTTTAGCAGCATGGCTTTCATAAACCAGTGTCTGGGGAAGGGGTGACAGGTGTTCCATACAGTGTGCTGGTGTTTTGATACTACCCTTAATAGCAAGAAGGATTGGTCTAAAGTTGTTTTAGGGCTGTGAGCAGTCAGTTTTCAATATCTGGTACCCAAAGGGGATCCCTATAGTTTCTGCCCTCTGTGAGAGACAGGGGTCATCTCTTTTCCAAAAAATTGATGGAAAATTCAGTCAGGTTCCAACCTGGTTGACATTACCATGTCCTGGCATGCCTTGTATCTGAAATCATTCCTTCTCACAGGAGCTTAGTGGCACTTACAGATAGGGAAGCTGAGGCACAGGAGGAGTTCACAGCTAGATGTGGCAGAGCTAGGATTTGAACTGGGTTATGCCCCTGGATGGAGCAGCCCACCTGTTACTCTGGGCAATATTTTGGGTAGGGTAGGGGTGGGAGGGCATGGAGCTATTGCAGAGGAAAGGAGCTCAGGGACACTGGTCATTTGAGAGCACTTAACCCTGTCGGGGAATGGGTGGCAGGGTGCCCTTCTTGACTGGGTGGAGTGCTCTGGCAGGATGCCCTTCTTGCTTGTGAAATCAGCTAGCTTGGCACAAGGACCCACATTGTGGTCCAACTCATCTTTCATCATTGTCAGGTTCATGTGCCAAGTAAAACAGCCCATTTCTGTCACTGTCCTGCCAAGCATGACTGCCACCTTGGATGGCCAAGGGTCAGTTCTCCAGGGTGTGGGGGTGGCTGGACAGTACATCTCTAGTAAAGTGTGGATGCCAAATATCCCTAGATGCCATCCAGCTGAGGGGTCACTGACTTTTAGTCTGAGTCCTAATAATATCTCTTCTCTGTCCTCTGAAGTGCTCCAGTCTGATCCCCAAGGACTCCCGTCTCGATTCCCTGAGAGTTCTGCTCATGATTTTGTATGGATTCCTGTCTGATCCCTGGATGGCTTATTTTCTAAATATGCTTATTTCCTGGCTCTGTGCCCCAGCTCTTTATATGCAACTGAAACAGGTGGATTCTGCCTGATGCCCTTCAGAGTGTGTGTGTGTGTGTGTGTGTGTGTGTGTGTGTTGGAGGGGGCGGGGGTTGTATCTTTCCCCAGACAACCTGTTCTCTGACTCCACTGCTGGGTCTCTTACAGCAAGCAAAATGAGGGGAGCACCCATGGGAAATGGGGGACCAGCTCAGCCAACAGGTGAGAAGTGATAGGCGAGGGTTTAGGACCGGGCGTCTGTCACAATTCAGATCCTGGTGGGATGGTGCTCCATGGGGCCTGAGTGGAGAAATCTCTGTAGCTCATCATAAGGAATAGGTTTAGGGAGGAGGCCAGGCCAAGGAGAGATGGCTCATATAGTCACGGGAATATGGGGCCAGGGTGAGCAAGGGCTAGGAGGAGACAGATACACCAAACATTTAGCAGATTATGCGCCTGAATTTCCTGATTCGGTCAATTACAGGTTCTGGTGACCCTTAGCTAAGCCAGAGAGGAAACCACAGGATTACACGAATAACGAAGACAACGCAGGGATTTGACGAGGTCATCGTGTGCCACTGAGGGCTGAAGGCAGAAATGACGACAGAGTGCATTGATCTCTCTCTTGTCTCATACAGCCTGACAGGCGGGAGCCATGTTCATCCGTCCTCCAAGAGGTTAAGTGATTTTTCTCAAGTCACACGGGGCCACAGCTCAGAGTCCAGCTGCAGACGGCATGCAGCGCTGAGACACTCAGCGGCTGACTGGATAGTTGGTTAAAGGCAGGCAGCCACAAGAGAGAGTGTGGGGTCCCCTGCGGGAGCTCTGCTTCAAGGGTGATGAATGGAGACGTAGACAGGAAGACAGGGGCATAGGGACAAGGCAAGACATTGAGTCACACTGATTTCTGTTTTGCTGGAGCTGCGGGCTGGTCCAGGAGCAAGGGCAGCCATGGCGATGAATGGCCACCACTTAGGAGTGGGAAATGTGAGCAGGTCAGGGTCCCTTTTCTCTAACCCATCACTTGGTAGGAACTGTCACCCACTCCCTATTCTGGGATATAGACTACTTGCTCCTTGTCCTCTACAGTCTGGGGACTTGATTATCAGAAGGAACCCCAGGAGAAGAGCCCACCAAGATGTCAAAAATCACCTGAGCGGAGGCCAAATGCTTGTCTCTTACACATTGTCACGATCACTTTGGACAAGCCACACTCGTCTCTGAGCCTCAGTTTCCCTACTTGAAAAATGGGAAGGGCAAGGCTGGCCACACTGATTTATTGCCTCCCTCAAACTGATTTATTGATACCTCCACCCAAAAGTAAGAGGAAAAAGTAATGTGCTATAAAATAATGGCCTCCCCTAAAATGTCCACATCCCTGGAACCCAGGACACATTGGAGGACATCGTTCTGTTATGGGACCTCACAGATTTGTGAGTTAGTGGAAGATGCTGAGGCAGGGGGAATCTCTGGGTTCTAGCAGCCTGTGCCCACTGAGGTGCTGTCACATCTGGGGAGACTTTCCAAGGTGCATGGACCCTGCGGGCTATGGAGCAGGAGGTGGTGTTGAACACCAAGTTGCTAGAAGGGTTCCAGCTCCTCCCTGGACACTCATAGGGGCGCAGAAGAGATGGGATCAGGCAGCTCTGAGTGTCTCCTTGGTAGTTTAGGAAACGGCGATGGAGCTCAGGGTTTGCCTACTTTGTGAAAAACGTGGCATATGGCCAAAGGAAGTGATATGAGTTAGGGTTCATCCCAGGGGGACTCAGGGCTGTAAATGTCTCTAGTCCATTTTACTGGGTCTCAACTCCCTGCTCTTCAGGAGCCAGAGCCCAGGAGGTCAGGTGAGCTGAGGAAAGCCGTGATGTATGGCATGAGGACAATGGTGGAGAACAGTCACGTGATCGTGGTGATGATGATGTTGTTATGGTAAAGGTGATAATAATGGTGGTGGTGGTGACAGGTGGTGATGATTGAGGGTTGTCTCAGCCCATCTGGGCTGCCATTATCAAATTACAAATTCACTGGGTGATTAACAAATAAAGATTGGTCTCTTAAAGTTCTGGAATCTGGGAAGTCCGAAATCAAGGTAGCATTAGACATGATGTCAGTGAGATCCCATTTCCTCATGGATGGCTGTCTTTTCACTGTGTCCTCATATGGTGGCAGGGGGTGAGGCTGCTTCTTAGACCTCTTTCATAAGGCACTAATCCATTCATGAGAGCTCCATCCGTATGACCTAATTATCTCCCAACAGATTCCCCTCCTGATTATTTGAAAGGTAGTTTTCAACATTTGAATCTTGGGCCCATCAACATTCAGATCATAGTAAGGACCAGCACCTTAGACGTTCCTAACTCGGGCTACTTGGTTTATTTCTCATCACAGATCTCTGTGTTTGGGTTATTGATTATCTCCTCCTTCTCAGATGAGAAACTAGAGACCCAAAAAGGAAGTTGCCCAGGCCACAAGGCCAGCATGGAGCTTTGCACTGTGGTGGCCGTGAGAGTCCCATCCCAGCGTGTGGGAGAGAGGGCACGTCTTAGTTCAGAGAAGGGAGTTGTAGTGGTAAGAATGTAAAAGGTCCCTCAAAAGCCTCATGTGTTTGTTATTACGTCTCATACCCAATCCCTACCTGGTGGAGCCTGTGGAAAGTGGAGCTTTGCTGGAGGAGGTGTGTCGATGTGGGCAGATCTTAGGCTGTGATAGGTCCAGCCCTAATTATCATACTCATTTCACTCTCTCTACTTCCTCCCTCCTACTGTGGCAATGTGATACTTGGCTACTTGCTCCTGCCCTGATTTCCCTCAAATGATGAAACTTCCCCTCAAAACTGCAGCTGGAAGTAAACCCCATCCTTCCATAGGCTGTTTCTGGTCAGATGTTTTGTCCCAGAATCAAGAAGGTAAGTTCTCCAATGCTGCAGGAGTTCACTATTGAGATGTGTCCCTTGTCTCAGGGGAGTCACCTACCTCTTCCTAGGGAGTTGCTTCCCCTCAAGGTGCCAGACAGCAGGATGACAGGAGAAACAGCCTTCGTTAACTGTGCCATCTGTCTGGTGGGACCCACACCGCTCCCAGGCTTGCTGCTGTAGATGCCAGGTGCTGGGCCAGCATCTGGAAGTGATTGGTTCCCAAGAAGAGAACGATAGCACGGCTGCATGACACTCCCCCGTCTCTTCATGGGGTGAAGGCAGCTGAGGCCTGGGACTCCACACTGCTGGGTCTCCTTCCCGTGCCCTTGTGACTTGCTTCAGGACACTATGATGCCATTCTTTATTTTCCAGTCCAGCAGTTTGTCAACATGTCAGTTGACTTGTATAAATTGGCCTTTTCCTGTGCCAAGACAGTGCCGGCCAAGAGGGAAATGTCAGTGTTCTTCAGACTTTAGGAGGCAGTCAAGAAAAAGTGGGACTGGGTTTCACAATGCTGTCGGGAGCCAAGTACACGGTGTGAGATGAGTTACAGGGAGCTGGGGGACTGTAGACATTCCCGGTCACTCTCCTAGAGAACAGCGTATCTCCCTGACTTCACCCTGGAGGGTGGGTGTTATGAAGCAATGGACACTGGACAAGCTGTGAGAACTCTGAGCTTTGGAAGCCCCAGAGGTGTGGGCTGACAGGCTGGTCTTTCTTCCCTTGCCATCTTTCTGATCTGATGGGGAACGCACTTGGGTGAGGATGCCGTGGGGCTCGAAGGCGCGGCTGACTGCTTTGCACACTGTCTATTGTCGGAACACAGATGGGCTATGTCGTAATCACACGCGGATCTCGGCAATAAATAACGTGTGCGTAGAGCATGCTGTCAGATGAACAAGAGTTTTTGTAGTGTGGACAAACGCCTCAGCTGAAGAGCTATAGGAAGAGGTCAAGGGAGGGTGGCAGAGCCTGCCTCTTGGGTCTTGAATAGCTTGTAGCCTCTAGAACGGGACAATGCCACTCTATCAAGTCATTTTCTTGACTCTCATGAAAGCCCATGGTTCTATGCACACATACTGCCAAGGCTATGGACCAGCGAGGGTTTCTGGAGAGGCTGCTGGGGACTGGATTTACAGTCTGCCATTCCTGCTCCAGGCAGGAGGAGTTGGTTCTGAGAGATCTATTCTCCTTTGCTGGACTTCTGGAATATGGTCCAGTTTGGTAGGAAAGTGGACACAATTCTTACTGGGTAAAGGAATGCATTAATAATGACATGTGTTTTGTATAAAGAAAATGTAGAATTCAGGGCTGGGAGATGACTGGGTGGGGAAGAGCAATTGCTGGGTAAGGATGAGGACCTGAGTTCAATCCCTAACACCTGTCTGAAAAGCTGGGCATAGCCATGCACGCTGGTAACCTGTGTGCCTGTCAGCCTTGCTTTTTCTGGGTGGCACTGAGGGGGCGGACATGGGAGGCTCGCTGGTGCTCACTGTCCAGCCAACTGTCAGGGAGTTTGTGGGTTCAGTGAGAGATGAGGTCCTCTTTTGGCCTCCACATGCATGCACATGGGGTACATGCAGATGCATACACATACATACACCAAGTGTGCATGTGTGCATGTGTACACACACACACACACACACACACACACACACAAGTAAAACAATTAGAAGTGGAAAGTGACCCTAAAGCCTCAGAGTCTCAGAGATGCAGATGAGAACAGCTCACCATCGAGAGCAGCCCTGATGGCTCTCTGACTGGTTTCTAGTATCTAAACCGGAATCTTTGCCGGTGTAATTGATGTGCTGTGTAACAGGTCAAGGATGTCCTCTGTGGGTTTGGGAAGATAGGATGGAGCTTCAGGAGAGCAGGGAGGAGAGCTTGATGGCCAGATAATCGCTCCCGTGATGATTAACTTGTGAAGCTGGAATAGCTTGGCTGCCTCAGGACTGCCGGCATCGCCTGTCTGCAGGAAATCAGCGCTGTTCTATTTTCACTCAAGACCAGAGCTCTGAGCGCTGACTCACCCCATGGGCCTTGCTGCATTTGGAATGGGGAGCCTTTGAGGTCAGCCCCACCCTCTCCTTTGACAGTGAGGGAAACTGAGGCCCGAAGAAGAGTGTGATTGACCCAGATTGATACTGACAATGTGACCATAGTATAGAAGCTAAATACCCTGGATGTCAGCCTTGCTTTGTCTGGATGACCCTAATAGCTAAGCAGCTTGGGGGTCTGCTTTGGGGACCATCGAAGAGGGTTTCCTGGCCTGGTCAGAGGCCAAGCTGGTTCCTAGTGACACACATTTGTGATTCATAGGAAGTAGAGGGTCCTGGCACAGGACCACCAATGTCTAGCAGAGAAGAGACTTGGGCTTTAGTAGCAGGAGAGGAAGGTATGTATGGGGGGTAAAATCCACACAGGACTTGAACCTGGAGGGATGCAATGTGGGATCAGAAGTGGGGTCTGAGGGCTATCTGTCCCCAGTGCCCCCTCTTTCTCTTTCTGCCCGAATCCCTTGGATAGCTTCTGGACCGGCAAGCTCACCACCTTGCTATAGTCAGAACTCCCAAGGACATGCAGCCTGACAAGGCAGGAGCTGGGATTGGAGCCTACTTTTCCTGGATCCCAAGCTCATTCCGAGAGCTCACGTGGCCTGTCTGTAGCCTCTGTTCTTGCTACTCTTGGGGGAGTGATAAGTACACCCTGTGCTTTCCGGGGTGTGGGGGGGGGCGGAGGGGGGGAGTCCAACAAGAATGAGTTGCTCTGAAACCAGTTGCTTCTTGTCTGGGTCAAGTCTCACCTAGGCTTCCCAAATCTGAAACATCCTGTCCAGTGGTCATAATTTGTCTGTCAAAATTGCTACTAGCTGATTTCAGGAAATCTAGGGTTCCAACCCATTGGAGATTTACTATGGCTAGACCTGGCCATGGAGGAGGCCATGTGGGTGATGCTGGAGGTCATGACCTTGAGGCCTGGGCATAGGCTGAGCTTGGAAGAAGCTGCCATGTTGGCCTCCGCTTTGGGGCAGAAGGTCTGCAAGCATGTGAGTAATGGGGAAGATGTGCCAAGAATGCATCTGGTTGCCAGGGTCTTGCCTCAGGTGGGTGGGATGGGGGGAGTTGGTGGCCAATGACCAGAGACTAGGGTCTTCTCTAATCAGTGCACCTTGGGCATGCCAGTTTTGCACAGGTTAGCACTGTTCAGATTTTTTTTATCTCTGTTCCCGGTGCTAGTGGACATTTAAGCAGGAAGCTGGTGGGCTGCTGTTGGAAGAGTCCCTTTACCAGGCAGTGGTGGCACCAGGAATCCCATGACTCCCGAGTCTGCAATCTGTAGACAGGAACAAACTTCCCAGGACTCTCTGGGCCTGTGAGCTGATCCTCAAGCCGTCTCCTGGCTGCTGTCTCTGAGCACACAGGGCATAAGGAATGTGTGAGAGCCAGCAAGCAGAGTTTGCTGGGGAAGACGATACCTTTAATAATAATAGAAAGGTGTTTATAGAAGAAAATTCCTGCTAGTGAAAACCTAGGGCAAAGATCCAAGAAGACAGCAGGTCACGGCAGAACCTCCCAGCCCTCACGTTCCTGATCTTTGGTGGTCAGGAGTGGAGGGCTTCTGAGGATGCTAGGAGGATGGATTGAATCAGTTGCTGCTGGCTATACACCTTTGTCCACTCCCCTCCCCTCTGACATTCTCTGGTTACTGTCCCATGTCCAGCTTGGACCATCCATCCATTTCATGGCAAAGATGAGTCTAAGTCCCAGGCTCCTGCCTCTCCACACTGGGACTGGAGTCTTTGGAGTGCATGGTTATAGGGCTCTGGAGACCTCCAATCGCTCTGTGTGCCCCACCTCGCCACGGGGGAGCAAGGTTTCCAGAAGGGCAGTAAGAGGTAAGGAGTCCTGGAGCTGAGGTTGGCAGCCTGTCCCTGTAAAGTCGGCCCACGCTCTTTGGTGGGGAAACTCTCCTAGAAGGGTGAGGGTGATAGGGGGCCAGGCAGGAGCCCAGAGAGGTTTTGTTATGGGCTGAATGCAGGATGGTGCTCACTAATGTCTCTCTGTCCACTTGGTGTTCATGCATCAGCACTGGAACACTTGGGCTAGCGAGAACTGGGGTGCCTTCTCATGGAAGAAAAGGGTATCATAAAGTCAGAATGCACAATGCTGGAACATGCAGATAGCTGTGCAAATCCAGGTGGGCTTCAAGTAGAAGGCAGTGTCTGGGGGAAGGCTGAGATAAGCAGGAACAGGCAGGAGAATTAGAGCAGAGCAGGAGCCAGCCCTGAGGGTGCTCACCGTTGACGAGGTAGGGACTGCTTCTGATGTCGCAGTCACCTGGGCCATTCAGACAGAGTCCCCCTTCAGAAGGCGTCGGATAGTCATCTGTTCTGACTCCCACTGTCCAAAGAATGGATGGAACATGCAGAGCGACAACCCTGACCTCGGTTCCAGCACTGAGGCTGGTCTGAGAAGCAAGGGCTAGCCCTGCTCCAAGCTGAGCCTGAGCAGAAAGCCTGGGGTCCCTTGTTACTGGGTGGTGGTCCCTGTGTGAGCAGGTGTCATCGAGGTGCTGGTCCAGTCGACTTTCATCTGTCCTCAGTCCCTGTCTCACGGCTAATGTCACCATGGCCCAGCCATGACATCTGGATAGAAGGTCAGAGAAGGGTGTCCACCCCAGGCTAGGGTGTCCTGGACAGGTGGATAGCAGCGTAGTGGTTCAAATGTGAATGCATGTCTCCCATAACCCTCAGGTATTCTTGGTTAAGGTTCAACTTCCTGCTTAAGTGTCCAGCAGTCTGCTGGAGGAGGTGTCACTGGGGTGGATCCTGGGGTCCTGCCCTAAGGTGTGTGTGGCGTCAGATCTTGATTCCAGCCCAAAGGTGTGGAGAGAGCAGTTTGAGCTCGGCAGTGTGTGTTTTTGTTGGCATTGGTGTGTTGCTGTAGTTGTTTCTCTCTGCTTAGATCTATGAAGTGAGCAGCTTCTCCCACCATCCATGGAGTTTCCCCTGGGTCTGTGAGCTGAAATAAACCCCTTTGTCATAGTTTGATCCAGGTGTCCCCCACAAACAAATGAATGTGTTCTGATAGATCGATCCTCAGCTGATGGCAGTTTGGGTTTTATAACCTCGCTGGAGCTGTGTTGTTGGGGCGGGCTTATGGGGTTATAAGCCAGCTTCCCTTTGCCAGTGTTTGGCACATCTTCCTGCCGCTGTTTGCAGTGCTGTGGCAGAGGTGATGTCCACCCCTCAGCTCATGCCATCATTTTCCCTGCCAGGATGGAGTCTCCCCTCGAGTCTGTAAGCCAAATAAACCCATTCCTCCATAAGCTGCTTTTGCTTGGGTTCTTTCTGCGCAGCAACTAGAAAGCTGACCTCAACACCCTTCTTCCCATACTGTGTCTGGTTGGATATTCATCCCAGCAATGTGGGGCTGACTACAATAACAACAGACATCCATTTGCCTGGTCTCACTTCTAACATTGTGGAAAGAGGAAACAAAACATTCCTCTAGGGAAACATCCAGCAAACAAAGCACACTTCTGGGTCCTCAGAACGTCAGGATCCTAAGTTGCGGTGGGAGCCCATTTGAAGTCCCTGCCCTTGAACTCAGAGCAATTGCTCATGTCATCCCTGGCTACTCCAGCTCTGGGAAAGTGGACAGGCAGCTACAGCCGGGGGAACCTTGGATCTTCTCTGCTCGGGATCTTGTGTCACGGACAAGGTGAAGGGCACAGCTTAACACTGCCCTGTAGGCTGAACCCAGAAGTGGAAACCAGGCAGTTAGGGGCTACAAAGGAAGAGTGTATTGACCCCCCCTGGTTCCCACATGCTCCAGGCCCCACAGTCATCTCCCTAAACTTGCCCAGAGCTAATCTGCGGGTAGCCTAGAGATTTACTTTGTGCCTCAGTTTACCCATCTAGACAAGAGGCAGCCACCACCATTCTGTAAAGAGGCAGGTGGGAAATACATTTTGGTGATTCATTCTTCTTTTGTGTTTTTTCTTCTTCTTTTAATAATCTCTTGAACCTAAGGGGTTAGAAATCACTCCCACCTTACAACCATACACAGAAGCCTTGAATATTTGACTGAGTCTTTGGTGAGTATCCATGGTAAATGACACCCATTTCCTCAGCACCCTCACTATGGACAGACCCAGTGGCTTTGTGGTTTTGGAGGAAAATTTGTTTGTTGATCGCAAGTGACACTTCATTCCTCACCTCTTACCCACACAGGAGGACATCACCCTGACGCCGGTCAGGGCTGGCTCTTTTTGGTGTGGTAGAGGATGAGTGACAGTTTTTGAGGGTCCACCCCACAGAGCCAGGTGAGCTAACAGCTTCTCAGGATGTGAGGTCAGCAGCAGTGACCCCATCACGTGTCCCTCTTTACTATGACAGAGCTTCATGTGCAGCCCAGGTACCCTGCCCGAACTCAAGCAGTGCACACACACAAGTAGAGGGTGCCTTCAGATTGGGGAGATGATGGATGCAATGAGTTGAAGGCCAGAGAGAGGAGCTGGGGCCAAGAAAAGCCAGGGGTGGGTGGAGCACACAAGGATCGGGGGGCTACAGCCTGCTCAGGAGCTTTGAGCCCAGCTGAGTAGCTCCCAAGGGAAGTATCCAACCATATGGACTGAGGCCTTGGACATTGCTGAGTCCCAGAGTGGGTTACTCACTGTTGCAGTCAGCTTTCTAGTTGCTGCACAGAAAGAACCCAAGCAAAAGCAGCTTGTGGAGGAATGAGTTTATTAGGCTTACGGACTCCAAAGGAGACTCCATCATGGCAGGGTAAATGATGGCATGAACAGAGGGGTGGACATCACCTCCGTCACAGCACCACAAACAGCGGCAGGAAGATGTGCCAGATACTGGCAAGGGGAAGCTGGCTTATAATACCCATAAGCCGGTCCCCAACAACACAGCTCTAGCGAGGTTCTTATTCCTGAACTGCCATCAGCTGAGGGTCGAGCATTCAGAACACATTCATTTGTTTATGGGGGACACCTGGATCAAACCATGACACTCACCCTCTGCCTTCTGGGTTCCCAGCCCCTGTCCTTCACCACCACAGCATCCACCCTGCAGGTGTACCCCATGTGCCTACAGCTCTCACGGAATCATGTCAGGTTCTCACGGTAGCCCAGTGGAGCAGGTTAGGGTGTCCTGGGACTGTTGCAACAAGACACCACACACTTGGAACTTAACACAAAATCTATTCTCTTACAGTCTGGAAGCTGGAAGTCTGGAGTCAAGGTGTAGCAGGGCTATGCTCCCTCCAGAGTCTCTGGGGACCTTCCCGGCCTCTTCCAGTCCCTAGTGGCTCCGGGTGTCCCTGACTCATGCTGCATTGTTCTGGCCTCTAGTTCCATCTTCATGTGGCCTTTGCTATATGCGACCCTGTCTCTCCTCTTCTTACAAGGACAGCCATCCTACTCCAGAATACCTCTGTGTGAATCACGTGCAAAGATGCTATTTCCAAAACAAGCCACAGGGGTATCAGACTCAGGATGTCAACCCTCTTTGGGGGAGGAATAAAATTTAAACCATGAATTTTTAAATTATTTATTTATTTGTAAGCAGAGAGAGATAGGTAGAGAGAGAAAGAGAAAGGAAGGAAAGAAAGAAAGAAGAAAGAAGAAAGAAAGAAAAGAAGAGAAAAGAAAGAGAGAGAGAGAGAGAGTGAGTATGGGTACTCCAGGACCTCCACCTACTGCAAATGAACTCCAGATGCATGCGCCACTTTGTGCATCAGGCTTTACATGGGTACTGGGGAATCAAACCTGAGTTATTAGGCTTTTTAAGCAAGTGCCTTAACTGCTGACCCATCTCTCCAGCCCAATAAGCTTGGCACCAGGAAGATGGCTTAGTGGGTAAAGTGTGTGACCCACTAGCATGAGGACCTGAATACTGATCCACAGGGTTCACGAGGTGGTACTTACTTGTAATCCCAGTGCTGAGGAGGCAGAGACAGGAGACAGGGCTCATTGGCTGGCTAGCTCCACGTGCGTGCACACCCACACACATACCAATATACCTACAATGAAAAGGGGGGGGTAACAGGAGTGTGTGGTAAGCCCCCAAAGGGCAGGAGTGACCAGATGTTGGCTCTGGGTTTTTGAGCATGCTGGGTGGAGCAAGGCAGACACAGGCATGGTCAATGCGAGCCCTGTGTAGACTTCCGTATGGGTTTTGGCTGCTAACCTCAGGCCTGCTCTGACTCCCCCTGGATGTGCCTGGGAAGTCCTCCAGAGGGAGGTGGGAGGAAAAAGTCTGTCCTAGGGAGTGTCTCCCCAGATAGGAGTAAGGGACACTGGACCCTGGCGGTTCTACCTCAGCCTTGGCCGTGTAGGTTTCCTGCCTGTCTAGGAGGAAGCCAGGCATGAGTGAGCACTGGCTGTTTGGGGATTGTGTTCCCTCCCCACATCTGTTCCAGGACTCTACTGGCCTCCTGAAAACAGGGGTGCGGATGGGCACTGGGGGACAGCTCACCTTCACTCTGAAGACCTCATGTGGAAAGGGCTTCATTTGCTCTGAGTGCAACCTGACTCCAGGCGTCTAGGAAGTTGGATAGTGAAATGCTGAGAGCTTCCAACAGAAGCTGGAGCCCGAGCCAGCTCCTGTGTTTATAATGTAAAAATCAGCGGAGGACATTAAAGGTGTCACCAAGGGAGCAGAGAGCCCTGCCGCCTGTGGCTTTGATGTGTGAGGCCTTCTTTCATGACTAGCCCTTGCCTAAAGCAAGGGCTGGCACTCAGCACCCCGTCTCATCCCAGACATTACTGGAAGCTCTTTGCCACAAGAATCCACAGGAGCTCATTATTTTAAGAAAATAAATGGTGAGTGAGGAAAATAATATCCAAATACATGACCTCAAACCACAGAGGAGTTGTTTGTGGATAGGAAGCTGGTATCTTAAGACCTGATTAGCCTCTCGCCTGCCCGAGGGTCCAGAGAAACTGCAGAGTAATTCTGGAGGGCACAGGGACCCAGGCCCAGACTTTATGCCCAGGCAGGGGGAGGGTGTCTCCATTTTGATTGTATTCTGAAAAAATCCAGCATCAATCAGACCCTTGTTTTAAGTAGCCGATGGGATGGGCTCGGCTCCAGCGTGGTAACCCTCTAGGCAGGGTAAAAGATCTTGGAGTGACCCTGGAATTCACAATGAAAATATACGCCAGCCAAGGAAACGCCCAGAGCCCTGAGCTGGCCCCACAAATGGCAGAGCAAAGCCGGAGGCACAGCACACAGCCACCTCCGGGTGCCCAGAGCGATGAGGTGTCAGGGACTTGTGTCTCCACAGACGTTTCTGCAAGGAGGGAACTGGGTTCTCTGAGTCGTGGGGTGGGGCGGAGTGAGGGAGACACGCACAGGCCAGGAAAATGATGGATTTAACACAGTCGTGGAATGAAGTCCTGAAACCAAGGAAAGTCTGCAGTGAGGCCAGCCTGGGAATCGGTCCGAGTGGGAGTGGAGGATTGGGGAGCCTCAGAGGGTCCCCCAGGGAGGGCAGGCCTGGGGCAGAGGCAGGTGTGGAGCCTCTCTGCCCAGTGCTGGGTCCTATAGTCCTTGAGGGACAGGTGCTTCAAGGCCAGGGTAGGGGACACTGCACTGGCCCAGGCTTCTCCTTGCAAGCTGACACCATCGTGGGCAGTAGCATTGGGAAAAACTGAGCTGTCCCCAGAAGTGACTCCTACAAGTCAGCCCACGGCAGCCATTGACCTGTCTAAGTGGTGGCTGCAATTTCAGCGTGTGGCCAAATACTGCCTGGGAAGGAAGCAGAGGCCACCTCCCTTGACAGTAGCAGGCAGGGGAGGGAGAGAGCAGCCGGGCCCCCAGCTGGACCAGGCACCAGGTACTGCATTCAGCACCTGTTACAGAAGGAACTTTTGCTCATTTCATCCATCTCACTGCCAACAGGATGTCTCTTTCACAACCAGGACTTGATCTCTGTGTTTGTGTGCATACGAATTCCTGTATGTACAGATGCATGCATGGTGTGTGTGTGTGTGTGTGTGTGTGTGTGTGTGTGTGTGTGCGCGCGCCACGCATGTGTGTGTATATCAGACGACAATCTTAGGTGATGTTTCTCAGGTGCCATCTACCCTTTCTGATCTGGAATTAGGCTAGACGCACTGGCCAGTGAACCCCAGGGAACTTTCTGTCTCCATCTTCCCAGTGCTGGAATTACAAGGCTACCATGCCTGGAATTAAAAAAATATATTTATTTATTTGTAAATAGAGAGAGATAGAAGACAGACAGACAGACAGAGAGAATGGGCAGGGTAGGGCCTCCAGCCACTGCAAACAAACTCCAGATGCATGCGCCCCTTTGTGTATCTGGTTTTACGTGGGTACTGGGGAATCAAATCCAGGTCCTTAGGCTTTGCAGGCAAATGCCTTAACTGCTGAGCCATCTCTCCAACCCCATGCCTGACATATTTATGGGTTCTGGGGATTGAACTCAGGTCCTTGTCCTTGTGAAGTTACTTTACTGACTGAGCTATATCCCCTGCCAGGATTCCATCTTGAAAGCCAGGAAATTAGCAGTATTGTGGGTCTGTGACTGCTATAGCAGACCTTACTCAGACTCTTCCAGCTGCCCCGGGCTTGTCTTTTAGAAAAAAAACTGTGTGTCTCCATCCGACCCCGGAGCTCATGTTCCAGCATTTTGTCACATCACTCTGTGACTGTAAAGGTGGGCACACAGCCTCCTATTTGCTTTCTCTTAAACTCAAGCATTCCCCAAAGCACAGGCCAGCGGGTTGAGAGCCACTTGATTTGGGTCCACCTGGTGCTTTCTGGTAAGATGTCTGAAGGGCACTCCTGGCAGGAGCTTCAGGGACACAGGGAGGTGGAGTCTGGGCCAGAGTACAGGTGCTGCATGGCCCAAGGCTTTCCTAGATCTCAGGGCTGTCCTAGGCAATAGGACTGGTCCTGTGAATAAGCTGCCATGTTTCTCTGGTAAAGTGACCCACGTAGGTACTGTGACTTCTTCAACCAAAGGTCAGAAATAGGGGCTTTGGACAACAGAAACAGCCTGTCCCGGTTCTGGAGGTGAGATGTTCAAAGCTTGTGTCACAGGGTCAGAATCATGGTGCTGGAGGGCTGAACTCCGTGACCTGCAGGAGTCATAGGGATGTGGGCATCAGCTGAAGGGGGGGGTGTCCCTCCTGGCTTTAGTCCAGCTTTTGTGGCATGTGGCCATATCACTGTGACCTCTGCCTCAATGTCATAGCACCTCCTCTGTGTGGTGCCTCCTGGATACCCAGTGGCCCTCGCAGCTACCTTGGCACCCAGGGTAATAGCTGCTGCTGCTTCTTCTTCTTCTTCTTCTTCTTCTTCTTCTTCTTCTTCTTCTTCTTCTTCTTCTTTTCTTCTTCCTCTTCTTCTTCTTCTTCCTCTTCTTCCTCCTCCTCCTCCTCCTCTTCTTCTTCTTCTTCTTCTTCTTCTTCTTCTTCTTCTTCTTCTTCTTCTTCTTCTTCTTTTTTGTCTTTTTGGTTTTTCAAGGTAGGGTCTCACTCTAGCCCAGGCTGACCTGGAATTCACTATGTAGTCTCAGGGTGGCCTTGAACTCATGGCAATCCTCCTGCCTCTGCTTCCTGAGTGCTGGGATTAAAGGCGTGCTTCACCATGCCCAGCCTCATTTTAATCTTCATTTTAATCCTGTTGCACATGAGATCACACTCATGGAGGCCAGGGACGAGGGTGCAGATGGGTCTTTGAAGGCTGTTATTTAGTCTGCCACTGTAACAAACAAGTATTTCTTTTTAAATATCTATATCTATATATCTATATCTATATCTATATCTATATCTATATCTATATCTATATCTATATCTATCTATCTATATATCTATATGTATGTATATTTGAGAGAGAGTTTTGAGAGAGAGAGAGAGAGAGAGGCAGATAGAGAAAGAATGGGCAACCAGGGCCTCCAGCCACTGCAAACAAACTCCAGACACCTGCACCACCTTGTGCATCTGACTTACATGGGTACTGGGGAATCCAACCCTGGTCTTTAGGCTTTGCAGGCAAGCGCCTTCACTGCTGAGCCATCTCTCCAGCATCTACAAATAAGTATCTCACAAGCTACTTTGAGAAAATCTATCAGTGACTTCGTTGAATTCCAAGATCAATTATGATCTTCAAATTCTATCATTTCCTTTACATGGATTTGTGAACGTCTATGAGAAAGATTTTTCTGTCCATTTATTTGTTTTCACGTATCTAGTTCTATCAACGTGGATGAGTGGATTTCTTTATTTTGTGAGCTATACCTATTGTGACCATTGTGTCCAAAATGCCACAGATTTCAAAGATTGGGCAGCGTGGACTCCCTTCAAGTTGACCCCTGTAACCATCTGACGTGTGTGTCTTCCTCTGAGCACATCCTCACCTCTGGCCGGAGTAGATGCTCCAAGCTCCCCCCGTGTGTTCCCTCTATTCTGAGCCATGAATTTGCACAGACCCCCTCAGTCCCAACCCACAACCATCAGTTCCTCCTCTCTTCCTTCTCTCCCCTTCTTGCCACTCCCTTCTCCAGCAGCAAGAAACCTGGCTTCCATTATCCTCAACCTATTTACTTATTTGCTCAATCCTAGAATAAACAGAAAATAGTTTCAGAATTGCTAACCCACACCACTGTGCAAAACAAATCTATTAACCCACATTTAATATTTCTTACATTTCTCTTTCTCTTTAATCCCCTCCCCACATGTTATTTGTTAGAAATACAGTTAAGCCCCTTTGTTTCTAGCTGTGATCCATTTGGAGCCCCCTCCCCCGGCTTTTATGAGTATGTAAAATATTAACATGGTTTGCAAAACAAAATCCATAAGAGCACTTAGGGAAACACGCCTCTCACCACCCATCTTGCCTCTCGGTTCCATGACAGGCTCATCTATCTCTGGTGTGTTCTTCCTACAGAAAAAAAAAAAATCAAAGGAATTTTTCTTACTTCCTCTCCAACAAGCTATCATTTTAGAGTGATTTGCATGTATATTTCACTTGCAACGTGGAAATTGCTCCATGTGAGTTCATAGATGGCTTCGGATCTTGTCTGTTTTTCCACAGTGACGTAGGATTTTGTTGTATGGATATACCAGCGTTGATTGAAGCTCCCTCCCATCCATGGGCACATTAGCTATTTCCAAGATTTGATAAGTACAAACAGGGTTATAGTGAAAAGAAGTCTGTTCCTATGCACTTCCACACTATTGAAAAAGAATCTTGACTATGTTTTGCAGTAGTGAGATCCCTGGGGAAAGGTAACATTCCAAAGTGCCAAGCCATTCCTCACACACATCAGTTGTAAAGTGGCTGCTTCCCCAAAGCTTCCCAACAGGATGATGTTACAATGCTCTAAGTTGTTGCAGTCTGACAATCGGACAGAGAGGTGAGGGGATACTTTAGTGGAGGGTTTTGTTTGTTTTTGAGACAGGGTCTCATGTTGTCCAGGTTGGTCTCAGACTCACTCTCACTATGTAGCCCAGGTCGGCCTTGAACTCCTAATCTTCCTGGCTCCACCTCCCAAATGCTGGGATTACAGATGTGTGCCACCACATTTGGTTCATCGGTGGAGTTTTGATTTGCATTTCTGTTGTGACATTTAATAACTTTTCATGGGCTGGAGAGATTGCTCAGTGGTTAAGGCACTTGCCTCCAGAGCCTAAGGACCCTGGTTCAATTCCCCAGTAGCCATGTAAGCCAGATGCACAAAGTGACACATACATCTGGAGTTTGTTTGCAGTGGCTGGAGGCTGGCATACCCATTCTCTCTCTCTCTCCTCTCTCTCTCTCTCTCTCTCTCTCTGAATTGCTCTGCTTATAAATAAATAAAATATAACTTTTCATATATATATATAAGAGCCATTGATGTGTGTGTGTATTAGCTCTTTCGTCTTTTGTTCATTTTTCGATTGGCCTCTTTTCCTCTCAAATTGTGTGTGTATGGATGTGCATGAGTGCATATGCACATGTGTGTGCATCTGTGCAGAGGTCAGAGGTCAATGTCCAATGTTTCCTCATTTTCCAACTTATTTTTCAAATTGTTTTTATTTATTTGCAAGGAGGGAGAGAGGGGGAAGAGAGAATGAGCATGTCAGGGCCTCCAACCGTGGAAAAGACTCCAGACGCATGTGCCACTCTGTGCATCCAGCTCTACATGGGTACTGGGGAATCAAACCCAGGTCATCAGGCCCTGCAAGCAAGATCCTTCAACCTCAGAGCCATCTCTCCAGCCTGCCAACTTGTGGTTTTATTTGACAGGTAGGCTCTCTCACTAAATCCCGGAGTTCATGGATAAGGCTACACTAACCAGCCAGCAAGCCCTGGGGAATCTCCTGTCTCCACCTGTCCAGTGCTGGGATTATAGCCGTATGGGACCATGTCCAACTTTTACTTAGATTTTGGGGATCCCAACTCAGGTTTTCCTGTTTGTAAGATGAGCATTTTACTAGTTGTCTTTATGTTAGAAACATTGGTTCTTTTAATTTGGACATATGTTATTAATATATTTGCCAATTTATCATTTGTCCTTGAGTTTCCTTGTAGTATTCTTTTGAACTGTGGACAAGTTCTATTTTTGTATCATTGAGTCTGCAGGTCTTCTTTCATATAAAGTCGGCAGGCTGAGTCTTTGAAAGCTTTTCCAGTGTGTTCTTCCAGTATTTAGTTGGCTTAATGCTCTGCAGAGAGAGCTTTCTTATCCGCCTGGAGTTCATTTTCCTGGATGACATGAGGTGTGGATTTTATTTTATCTTTTTTTTTCCTGAGGTAGGGTCTCACTCTAGCCCAGGCTGACCTCTTTGTATTCCCAGGCTGGCCTCGAATTCACAGCAATCCTCTTTACCTCTGCTTCCCAAGTGCTGGGATTAAAGGTGTGCACCCCATATCCGGCTTAATTTTTATCTTTTACTAAGTGGCCTACCGGTTGCCCCAACGCTATTTGTTAAAGAATTCATCCTTCTTATAGTCATTTGAAATGTCCCTTTTACCATCTACTATGCATTCGTGACGCAGTAGGGTCTAAAGCCAGGCATGACGTCACACACCTGTGGTCCCAGCACTCCGGAGGTAGAAGCAGGAGGATGGATGATCTGAGAACAGCCTTGACTCTAGTGAGACCATGATTCAAAAACATCAAATCAAACAACAAAGTTTGCAGGTCTATTTCTAGTCTTCTATTCTTTCCCACTGTCCTGTTCATGATAGAGGTTTTGTTTGTTTGGTTGGTTGGTTTTTTGAGGTAGGGTCTCGCTCTAGCCCAGGCTGAACTGGAATTCACTATGTAGTCTCAGGGTGGCCTCGAAATCACGGCGATCCTCCTACCTCTGCCTCCCGAGTGCTGGGATTAAAGGCGTGCGCCACCATGCTAGGCTATGATAGAGGTTTTGTATATGCTTTAATGCCTGGTATGTCCAGGCCTCTCCACGCCCAACCCGCAGTTCTTTCTCTGTGCTCCTTGGCTGGTTTTACATAGTTAACTTTTCAAATACATTTTAGCATCAACTTGCCACTGAATAAAAGCTTATTTTATTTTATTTTTTTACTTGAATTGTATGAATCAGTTTTGGGAGAAAGGTATCTTTGTGACATAGACTGGTCCTAGCCGGGAATAAGGCTGTCTTCCCATTTGCTCGATGAATTTTGTGTCTTCTTGGGATATTTTAAAGTTTCCTTAAATATTTTTGTGTCCACGCACCTGAAGTTTGTTCCTAAATGTACCTTATATACTGCTTTCTGCAAACAGAGCTCTGGGAGCTCTCTGAGAGCTCATGACATGGTCTACTCCTCCACCAGTCAGGGTTGGTCAGAGGCCAAGCCACAGAGGACAAATGTCAGGAGGCTCCCGACATGACTTACGAGACTCTTCCATGACTTGAGTTGGGGGCTGGGCTGAAGAGATGGCTTAGTGGTGAAGACATTTGCCTGCAATGCAGAAGGACTGGAGTTCAATTCCCCAGTGCCCATGTAAAGCCAGATGCACAAGAGGGCGCATGTGTCTGGAGTTCAGTTACAGTGGCTGGAGGCCCTGGCATGCCCATTCTCTCTCTCTCTTTCTCTCTCTCTCTCATAAATAAATAAAACATTTGAAAAAAACTATCTTTTGGGGGGCTGGGGAGATGGCTCAGTGGATGAGCCTATGTACATGTTGAATTTAGATCCCCAGAACCCACATGGAAAACTGTGGCGGCTTCTATACTCCTCTGGCACCTCCTGTGAGAGACAGAAGAGACAGAAAGATGTTCACAAAGTTCACAGACCCGCTAGCCTGGCCAACAGAGCAGGGACAACCAGAGACCCTGCGTCGAATGAAGTGGAAGGCAAGGACCGATCCTGAAAATTGTCTTCTGATCACACACTCACTGTGGTGTGCACCTGCTCGCATTCACACGTGAACATACGCATGCACACATCACACACACACACACACACACACACACACACACACACACACACCCTAAAAGATCAAAAAAGAAACAAAAAAATTGAATCCGTAGTCTCTGTGAGGTGGGAATCTCTGGGTCTCAAACTAGATTAAGTCTCCAAGGTGGGTACTTACAACCCAAAGTAAAGGCATGATTTTTCATATATGTTTAGTATATCCTGATAGCATACTGAAAATTGCCATGGATATGTTGTAAGCACTTAACAATCTGTCCCGTTCTTCTGTAGGTACTGATTTCTTGGTACCCTGCATTTGGTGAGCGGATGCACTTGTAGTTCCCGGGATGAGGACACTGAAGGTTGTGTTCAGGGTGGTCCTCTGTGTCATCACATCTATATTCTATCTTTTTCTGGACTTCTCTTTCAACTCTCTGCCTCTTGTGATCTCTGCAAATGCTTCCCCTTCACTTATAAGCCAGTAATATATATTTGGTTTTTTGAGGTAGGGTCTCGCTCTAGCCCAGGCTGACCTGGAATTCACTCTGTAGTCTCAGGCTGGCCTTGAACTCACGGCGATCCTCCTACCTCTGCCTCCCGAGTGCTGGGATTAAACACATGCGCCACCATGCTCATAAGCCAGTAATATTGTGTGTTTTCTCTTGGGATGTTGTGGGATGCCACCTTTTGGGCCCTTCCCTTGGTATAAAGCTATAAAAATGGAAAACACATCCCTGTCACTCCTGCATCTATGGCTGGGTCACCTTCAACATCATGCTTACTTCAGAGTTGCATCAGATATTGCTTTCAACAATTTGTCCAGTGTGTTGAGGTGTCTGTCATCTGTGAGGCTTTGTCTTATCATTGATCCTCCATCACTATTCACGGAATGTCCGTCCCCTTGCTTTGTAGAATGCTTGCTGCTATATATTTATGGATTCAATCTTCTTAGCCATTTGGTATTTTTGTCGGAAGGGTCTAAGGATATTTTCCCCCTTTCTTTTTCAATGTCTGATCATTTCATGGAGGCATGAAGCATTGTTATGTGTTCCAAGTGCGTTTCTCCAGGCACCTGGCAGATCCTGCACTGAGCCTGAAGTCTTCCGTTGCCACAGGGTTTTCAGTGAGTCTGGCAGTGTGCAGTCAGCACCTCCATGCTTGCCTTCTAGGTCAGCCTTTTTTCTCTGACACTCTATCCCCTGGGTTTTTGTTTTTGTCTTCTAGTTTATCCACGAGTTTAACTGATCTTTATTTCTTATTTTTTGACCTTTTTGTTCTTAGTTGTGAATGCATATATCAAGGTGAGTTTTATATATCCAGGTTCTTGCTCAAGAATATTGAACTAAGGGGCTGAAGAGATGGCTCAGCAGTTAGAGTCCTGGGTTCGATTCCCTAGCAGCCACATAAAGCCAGTGCTGTTTGCTTCTGAAATTCATTTGCAGTGGCAAGAGGCCCTGGTGTGCCTGATTTTTTTCTCTCTCTCCTTACAAATAAATAAAGAAAAATATATTTAAAAGACTATTGAGTTTAGCTGGTGTCATGGTTTGATCCAGGTGTCCCCCACAAACAAATGAATGTGTTCTGATAGATCGATCCTCAGCTGATGGCAGTTTGGGTTTTACAACCTCGATGAAGCTGTGTTGTTGGGGGCGGGCTTATGGGGTTATAAGCCAGCTTCCCCTTGCCAGTGTTTGGCACACCTTCCTGCCGCTGTTTGCAGTGCTGTGGCAG
>PVHP010011606.1:13610-44877 GCA_004024765.1 Zapus hudsonius | reverse complement strand
AAAAAAAAAAATGGGGAAAAGTGTCCATTCGTGCTCAATGGACAGTGCCATCCTCATTCTTCTACTGAGAACCGGCTTTTCTCTTTTGTATTGCTGTTCGGTCATTCCCAGAATGCCTTTCGATGGTTTGGTCAAAACTAGCTGAGTAAGGTCTGCAGCTCTTAGCTATGTTGCTTTGGAGTTTTTGTTTTTCCTAGAAAAGCCCCCTTTCTCCTCATTCTCTTCCCACTGAGTTTTTTCAGGAGGTGCGTGTGCCTTTGGGGCTCTCATTTTCCAAGGTTTCTATAGCAGCACGCCACCAGCTCATGGGGAACACCCGGATCCTCCTCCTATGGTGGTTTTGGAACCCTGCCCTTTGTGAAACTGGGGGAGTTAGAGCAGTGCAGTGGGTTTTGTATTTACCAAGCTCTGTTAGCTTGACCTTTGTCCCTAGAGGCAAGAGGTCCTGGTACCTAGTTTCAGAGGGTCCGGGGCTCCTGTGATGTGTAGCACTGGGCTCTGATCATCCTTGAGGACACAGTGCCCCCCAGGACCTTTGACACCTGGGGGTCTGAGGGGCCCTGGGTTTGACTTGGTCCTGAACTGATGTACTACTGTTCACACACACACACCCTCACCAAATCTTTCCTGTTACAGGTGTATCTTAAAGGTGAAGGGCCACTCACCATCACCCATTTGTGGTAAGAACCTTTGCTCCCGCCCCCCCCTTTAGAGTATACATGGGCACAGAGGAGAGCATTGAGTATCCCTATTGCTCTTCCACCTTATTTCCTTATGTTCATTTTTAGTTAGACTGGCTGACCAGTTGAACTCCAATGATCCTCCCGTCTTCACTCCCCCTCAGCCCTGGGGTTACAAGTATACATGGCCCCATCTGGCTTTTTACATGAGTACTGGGCGATATTGAGTCCTCATGCTTGTACAGAGTGCCCTCATTTTGAATGGTTTCATATCAGCTGTCTTTAAGATTTAATTTACATGCCAAGCAGGGCAGGAGGTGCCACATAGGAAAGCATCCCATATGCGTGGAAACTCAGTCCTATGTCTAGATCCCCATTCTGCTGTTCAGGCCATCTTGCTTGCTGCGCATAGGTGCCCAAATCCTATGTACACCCAGGTCAGAGTGGCAGTTTTCAAAGGTGAAATTTGAGTAAAATGGAGAAAAAAGTACTTGGGAAAGGAACCTTGAACCAACACAGGAGCCATTGTTAGACTAACAAGGCTTATCTGGAGAATGTGTTTTCAAGAGTGAAATCTGGAGATGGGCATGCACATATTATCAGCAAAGGAATGTGCTTAGGAGTTCCTCCATTGTCCTTGGATGTTGCCAGTTAGGAAGACTGCAGTGACCTTACCTAGACTCTGTTGAGCCTGCACTGGTAGCCCATGTGGCACAGTACTGAGCTAATGATGTTGGCATAAGAAATCATGAAGAAAGATGGAATAACAAAAGCATGTGGCTTTGCAGAGTTGGAGAGCTGAGGGGAAAGTTGATAGCCAGGTAGAGACCTCAGGCACCTGCAGCATGTATCTGGCAGGATAAAAGTGTTCTGTCTGTTCACCCCATAGCCACTAATCATGTGAGGCTCATGCACACTGAAAATGGGACAAGTATTCCTGAGGGCTGGGCTATACTGACCCCCTCAGGACTACAGGTTATGCTGGAACTTGAGTAAGGGTGCCAGGGTCCCCATGATGTTTAGCACTGGGCTCTGACCACCCCTTGACGACATAGTGCTCCTCCAGGACCTTTGACACCTGGGGGTCTGAGGGACCCTAGCTCTGAGTCAGGGGTGGATGAGGGTGGCATAGTCTTCCTGCTCCCCACAAACATCTATCCTTTCTCCGGCTCCTTCCTGCCTACAGGTAGTTCTGTGTACAGCCTGGCCTGACTTCCCTCTAGGTAAGAACAGAAGGGCAGCCTGGGGTCCTGATCCTACACTGTGAGGTATTCATTCTGTCATGTGCTTGGGGACCCCCATGATGTCCAGCACTGGGCTCTGACCACACCTGAGGACATGGTGCCACCCCGAGACCTTTGACACCCGGGGACTGAGGGGCCCTATCCTAAGAGGACCTGGGGTGGGAGTGCAGCCCACATCACATCCCAGCACCACCTCTGTCCTTCCACAGTGTTTGGGCTTCTTGCTGTTCCTGTGTTGAAGCAGCTATCATGGCTGAGAGAGCACTGGCTCCCACCCAGCTGGGCCTAGGCCGAGGGGACCGCTATTACACATACACAGAGCTCCTGGCTATCTCAAGGCGCTTCAAGCAGAACCCCAGTGAGCTCATGATCACCTGGATTCTACGAGTGTATGACCAGGGAGGCCCTGCCCTGTCCCTAAATTCTGGAGAGCTAGGGCTGTTGGGTGACCTGACCCATGATGCTATCTTCAACTACCGCTGCAAAGCCCTGCGTGGTGGTGGCTGCCAGACGCTGCTCTCCTGGCTGCGAAAGGCCTGGCGCCAGCGCTGGGAGTCCTCCCTGCACTTTGAAGCTACTGAGCTCCCCTTCCGGCCCTGGACCACCATGGAGGAGGGCATCCAGCTGGTGCGTGAGCTGGGCATGCTGGAGTGGCTCTACCGAGAGCCTGCAGAGCCTGAAGATGTGGCTCCGGAGGATGTGGCCTTCACACAGGGCCTGCAGCGGCGCCTGCTCACAGCCGCACCCTCAGAGCTGAGGCTTTCACTGGTCAGCCTGTTGGTAAAGGGCATGACTGTCCTGGAGGCCGTCATGGAGATCCAGACCATCGCTGACGTGGGCCTGCTCTGGCGCCAGAGCCAGCCTGGACGCACCAAGCTCATGCTGGGGCCCAACCCCACACGCAAGGACCTCTTAGGCTGGTTGATCACCCATGGTGTGCCCCGCGAGCAGGTGGATAGGCAGCCCACTAAGGTCCTCCTGGAGCTGTATATCAGAGAGGCCAAGCGTAGCCGCGGCCAGCCCAACTATGGGATGAGTGAGGAACATCCCCCACCGCCCCCTTACTCAGACCAGGCCTGTGGGGAAGAGCCACCTGTGCACCGTGACTAGCCCTGGACTGGTTCCTGCAGGACCACTGGGAGACAAAAGACCAGTGCCTTCCCTGTCTATCTATATACAGCACTTAGGCCACATTCTGGGGCTCTTGAGGGAGGGTACCCTTGTCCCCAGCTACTTTCTGTACAAGGAATGAACCCACAGCAGAGTTGGTGGCCACAGTGGGGTCCCCAACCCTCTGCCATGTGGACCTCAAAGCACTACAGTCCACTTTGAATTTTTTTACTTTCGTTTTATAATTTTTTTCAATGCAACATTTTTTTACTTAATATTTTAAGCATATATAACACTTCAGTTTTAATTGGAAGGGCTTGAAAGCTTAATTTTATTTTAAGCATATAACACTTTAGGGAGGGTCAGTTGGTTCCTCTTGTAGAGGCTTGGCGTCTTAAATTTTTTTTAATGCAACATTTTTTACTTTATATTTTATTTTGAGCATGTGCACTTTAGTTTTAGGTGGGGCCAGGTCCCCTTTCCTAAAGACTTTCCTCTGAAGACCCCTCTCTGCTTTCTCTCTGCCGTGTCCATCCCTCCTGGAGCAGCCCCGTCTCTGTGGCATCTGCTTTCCCAGGCTACACAAAGGGGCCCGAACCATTGTGGGTCTGGGTTTAGTAGGGGACTGGGGCCAACAGCCCTGGAGATTCTGCCTTCCTGGGGACCCATTAAACAGTAGATGCATCACCCTCTGTGGACTGTAGTGTTTGACTTGGTTCCGGCGTGGGTGAACTTGGAGTGTCAAGCGAGGTCCTGGGCAGGTGAGGTGCACACGGGTTTGCCCACCTCGAGCCCATTTCCAGGGAGCGCTCCAGGGGTCTGCTGAGGAAAGGTGGGAGCCAGTCATGGCCACGGGCTGGCCCCACCTTTAACCTTACCTGAATCTCACTAGCCTCAGCTGGCTGAAAAGCTTGGGTACCTGACATCTGGGGAGGTGGGGGGGAGACTCCCAGGACTGGGCTTATAGGTGATGGCCATGGTAGTGGAACTTAGCTGGTGGACAGTGGGGCTGCCCTAGGCTGGTTTAACTGCAGTTCCGGGTCCTATGGGGGCTTCATTCTACCAAGGTCTGGTAGGATGACTGCTGTGACAGGAGCCTTCCATGTGCAATAGGACCCTGTCCTCTTACTCAATGGGTGCACTAGGGACACTGAGTATGGCTGGCCTAGGCCACCACCAGAAGTGGCTGCAAGGGAGCAAAGCTCATAATCCCTGTGGCCTCGTGCCCCAGGCTCCAATGCCTGCACGTGTGTGATGCGCATGTGTGGGTAGAAGTGGGCGCTTGCTTGTCCTTTCATCCTTACTCAACCATGTGTGTGTAATTGCAATGCTTGAGGTCTAGCCCTCCCCATCCCCACGCGCACAGACACATTAAGTGACAAGCCAGAGCAGCAGGTGTGCACACACACGTGTTGGGATCCAGCTTCAGCTGAGCAGGAGGGGCTGCCCACCCGCTCACACAGTCCCCCCCAGGGCCCGAAGGCAGCTGGGCCTCCAGGCCAGCAGCCCAAGCCCCAGGCTCAGCAGGGCCAGCACAGCCACAGCTCCAGCCAGCAGGGGCACCGCCGTGGCTGTGGGAAGAACAGGGGGGTTGTGACTCCCAGGCCTAGGGGACTCCCCACTCCCACCCCTGCACTGAGGGCTGTCACCTGGGGGCCTGGCAGGCGCTAAGGAGCCATGGCAGGGGGCCCCATGAGCTGGAGGCCGAGCTGGAGCAGTCAGTTGCTGGAAACGCCCTAGTGGACAGGGGGCTGGGCACCCAGGGAGCTTCAGGGGTAGAGGTGGGCGGGAGGTGTCGTTGCGGTAGAACAGGGAGACAGTGACGTTCCTGGAGGCAGAGAGGAGTCAGTGGCACTGCCCATCACCCCCTTTGGAATGTCCACTCCACCCCATGCTCTGCCACCACCCTGTCCTCACCCTCCATCTTCCTCATCAGGGTCTCTGAGGCGCTTCCGGAACTCAAAGGCCAGACAGGCAGCATAGGGTGGGGTGTTCCCATCATAGAGGCCCAGGGCCCCCTGGAGGGCCAGCAGAGTGCTGTCATGCTGCAGGGGGCAAGGGGAAGGGGGATCCCAAAAGGACTTGCACATCTAGATGTACCCCCAAACTACTGCTTGCCACCCCTCCTCATCCACACCCTAGGGGCAGTCCCACCAGATTCAGGGAGCCATTCAACAAAAATGGGTCAAAAATGCAGTTAAGGTGGGACCCTTCCATTAGCCAGTCTTTCCTTCCGGCGAGTGGGCTTGCTTTCCTGATCCCATCTCTGTCCTTAGAGATGTGCTTCTAGCCAAGGCAATGCCTGAGGATACATTAAGGCTGCCAGCTCTTCCTCCCCCTCCCTCAAGGACTCACAGCTGAGTACATGACCATCTTGAGAGGCAGGCCCAAGCGCTGGGCCCTGGTGAAGTTCCTGAGGATAGCGTCCAACAGAATTCCTGTGGACAAAAGCAGAGTGCTTAGGCACCCACCCCCACCTCCCAGGAAAAGAAAATACCCTCCTCACCTCCAGCGACCCGCACCTCACCCCCTGTAAGCTGGGCCTTCTCTGCAGCCCGGGGTGGGCCCACGTGTGCCCTGATGTCCAAGGCTGAGATCTGTGCCAGCGTCCTAAAGACATCTGGGGAGGCCCAGGATGGGAGCTGGAGTCCATGGGCGCGCTGGAGAGACAAACGAGAGACAGGCAATCCCCAGCAGCCCTGCCCACCCCTTTGAGATGACCAACTCTGATGGGAAGACACAGTGTGGGCCATAGCAACTATCTCATGTCCAGCTAGGGCCCTTAACTGAACCCTTAGGGGACAAGAGATGTTTAGCAATCAGAGGTCTGCCTTCTTTCCCATGGCACAGTATTTCTGAGCTCACCACTTCAGGTCAGCCCCTACTGCCCACATTTCATTTTTCTAGAGATTTTCTCATTACTGGCCAGCAGAAGGAATATTTCCAGAACATAATCTCAAACCCTATGCAGCATTGAGAACATGCCAACCCATTACATGAATTAACTCCCATGTAGATATGGTAACCTGTCATCCCCTCAATGTAGATGGAGAAACTTAGGTACACAGTTAAGTATCTTACCCCTGGATAAAGGCCAAGTTAGGATCTGCATTCCTTAACTGGGAGGAGAGCAGACTCACCTGGCAAATCAACGTGTCCAGAACTTTCCATGACCTGCGGAGTGGTTCTCCAACCAGTGACAGCCCCGTAAAGTTGCCCAGACGAGTCAGGAAGTCCTGAGTGAGGCATGGACCTGTGAGCCCTGACCAATGCCCTCCAGGGGCCTGGCCCACCATCCTGTTCCCCGTGCTCACCGTCCAGCCTTCCAGGGCCTCCTGGTAGTCTGCGGCCTCAGTGGACTCCCGGAGCAACTCATGATATCGGGGACAGCTGCGCATGGGGAATCTCAGCAGCTGGGGGAAACTGAGGCTCAGAGAAGACAGCAGCAAGCTCACAGCAGGTCACAGGGCCAAGGTCTCGGGCCCAGTCTCTCTCCCAGTCTATCCTGTGTTCAGCTGTACAGCACAGGGGTGGCAACTCTCCCCCTCAGAACAGCTCAGCCAGGGGCAGTCCACTGCTCTGAGCCATCCTGGGCTTCAGGAGTCAGCCCACCAATCCCAAACTGTCTCCCTCCCCTCTTCATTTCTGTGTCTGCATCAGTGCCTCTCTCGGTGGTGATGAATCCAGGGCTTCCTGAATCACTGAGCAATCTCCCCAGCCCTCACTATGGATTCTAGGCAGGAGCTCTACCTCTGAGCCACACCCCCAGCCCTCACTGTGGATTCTAGACAGGAGCTCTACTTCTGAGCCACACTCCCAGCCCTCACTGTGGAATCTAGGCAGGAGCTCTACCTCTGAGCCATGTCCCCAGCCCCTCACTGTGGATTCTAGGCAGGAGCTCTACCTCTGAGCCACGCCCCCAGCCCCTCACTGTGGATTCTAGGCAGGAGCTCTACCATTGAGCCCAGCACCAGCTCTTCACTTTTTAAAAAGAGTCTCACTAAGTCTCCCAGCCTGACCTTGAACTCAAGATCCTCCTGCCTCTCCCACCCAGGTCCAGCCTTCTGACCTTGTCCTCAGAAACAGGTACTGTATGCACTGGGATGGGCTTCCAGTCAGCTTCAGGGCTTCCTGGGGCGGCCTCAGGAAACAGCCCAGCCAGGTTGGCCTGTGCACTCTCCAGCGTTCGGTCGAAGTCAGTGCTGCGGATGTACACCTAGGGCAGGTAGGACAGCACGAGGGAGAGGGACAGGCCCAGCATCAGCCACAGCACCAAATCAAAAGCCTCATATTCACTTAGGTCAGATTCAGGTACGTTAAAGGTCAAACGGATATCAAAGGTCAGGCATGGGGAGTGGGTTCATCTGGGCTTCAATGTGTGGAGTTGGGAGGTGGCTGGGAAGAAAGCTCAGAGGTTAAAAATGCTTGCAAAGCCTCCTAGCCTACGGCAAAAAGTGGTGCAAGCATTTGATGTTTGTTTACAGCAGCAAGATGACCTGGTATGCCCCCCACACATACAAATAAGTAAGTAAAAATTAAAACTTAGCCAGGCATGGTGATACACGCCTTTACTCTCAGCATTCAGGAGGCAGAGGTAAGAGGATCACCATGTGTCCAAGGCCATCCTTAGACTACATAGTGAATTCCAGGTCAGCCTGGGCTAGAGTGAGACCCTACCTCGGAAAAAAATTAAAAATTAATAAAAGTTGGGAGCAAAGGTCAGATGTCAGTGTTGTTGGGTGAAAGTACGGCATGCAGAGGTCAGCTGAGCTAATAAGGGTTAAAGAGGAAGGTCAGATCAGTGGGAGCTAGAGGGAAGAGGTCAAGCTGAGGGAGCAAGTCAGAGGACATGGGACCAAAGTTCAGAACATGGTCCTCAAAGGAATCAGAGGTCATAGGTCAAGAGAACTGATCTTAGGGTTTCAGAAGTCAGAGGAAGAGACAGAAAAGAAAGGTCAAAATTGATGAAGGCCAAAGATGCAAGGTCGGAGGTCAAGGGCTGTGGGTGTAGCTCAGGAGGGGAGCATTCACCAAGCAAATTGGTCAGAGGATCTACTAAGTTTAGGGGTAGGTCAAGTTGGAGGGGATAGAGTCAAGGTCAAGGTAGAGATGAGGTCAGAGGTTAGACTGTGAGGTTGAAATACGCTCATAGGTTCATTGGTGACTGGGAAGTCCATGGGACTCAGGTCAAGTTGCTGGAGGTCATGAAAGCCCACTGGTGTCAAACTGAGGGGTCATCGTGTCAGTACCTCCTCCCTCCGGTACTCGGGACTCAGAAAGGCCTTGTAGCGCCTCCTCAGGAAGCGACCCAGCTCCAGCTGTTGACGGATGCCCTCCTGGGGACAGAAGTGGCCTCAGCAGACCCTCCTCGCTCTGCCTCTCACCTCACCTCCACTCCTGGCCCCAAGCCCCTCCTCACCCTGGTCAGCTGGCCTAGGCCTCGAGGCCACAGGGTGGAAGCAGCCTCCTTGTGTGGGTCTGTGGGATAAGTGGCCAGTGGGGCACGGTCGCCATGGCGGAACACCTGGGAACGACATGAGGACAGGGTCAGAGCTGGCCCTGGGAGGTAGGGAGTAGGTGAGGTGCTATGGGGGGACTCACCAGAGCCACGAAGAGCAGGGGTCCCTCGGGGAGGACCTGGGGTGGCAACAGCAGCAACAGCAGCAGCAGGGGTCCAGCGGTGTGGCCCTGAAACCCAGGCCCGGCCATTTCCACTCAGCCCAGACGCTGAGCTCAGCCTCGTCTCTTCTGTGGCTTCACCCACTCATTAGCGGGCACAGGCTCCAGCATGCCCCCCAACAGTTTCCTGAGGCCTCCCCAGCCTGGGGATTAACCCATTCCATCTGTTCCTAACCCCACGTGGTATCCTTATGGTCACCAGCAGGACCACTGACCACTCCCAAGACCAAACACCTAGTGAGGGGTACCTGTAACCTGGATGGAGATGCAGGGGGGAGACAGCCCCAAGTTTTAGACTCACTGTTCTTTCCTCCCTTCTCTCTCTCCTCTTCCTTCTCTCCTCACTTGTCAGAGGCTCTCAGAGACTGCTTGGAGATTTCACTTTCTTCCTGTGCTGACCACAGCTGGTGAAAAGCAGAAGCCCCCCTCTGCACCCCTCCCCAATGTGGCCAAATACCCAAGCCCAGGAATTAGACACATTGGGTTCAAATCCCAGCTTCAGCTCATTTCACACACCATTTATAAGCTGTGTGACTTTGAGCAAGTCACTTCATCTCTCTGTACCTTCATTTCACAAAATGAATCCAATGAGTGACTTCAAATTATTTAAATTATTTTATTTCTTTATTTGAGAGAGAAAGAAAAGGGAGAGCGAGAAAGAGAGAATGGGCATGCCAGGGTCTCTTGCCACTGCAAATATTCCAGACCCACATGGGTACTGGGGAATCAAACTTGGGTCTTTAGGTTATGCAAGCAAGCACCTTAGTCGCTGAGCCATTTTGAGTGAGTTCAAATTATAGTCAGCAAAAGGCAACTGCTAAGATGTCATGTATTTGTGGCCACAGAACAAATGACTCTAAAACTTAGTAGTTTAAAGCAGTGAACGTGTTATTGCTCACGGATTTTGTGGGTCAGAAACTGGGGAGAGGCTTAGGTCAGAGGCAATCTAGCTGTTTTGTTTTACAGTGGTGGGAATTGAACCCAGGGCTTCACACAGGCTAGACAAGAGCTCTATTACTGAGCTACATCCCAATACCTTTATTACATTGTGTTTGTGTGCAGGTGTGTGTGCAGGTATGTATAAATGCATATACAGGTCAAAGGACAACCTGGGATATCATTCCTTGGGCCTCTTACTGACCTGGAACTCACCAAGTAGACTAGATGGTCAGCAAACCCCCACCCCTCAGATCCTCGTGTCTCTGCCTACCCACCACTGGGATTATAAACACGTGCCACCACACCCAGCATTGAAATTTTTTTATTTGTGTGGATGGGAGAGGGGGTGCCAAGACCTTTTATTTTATTTTTTACATATATTTTTATTGTCCATAATGAGTTACATTATTTAGTAGGCAAACAATGAGTTGTTATCCCCAATTCCCCAATGCCCCCCTCCCCATCCCCAATCAGCTGGATATATCCTCCTCCATGGGCCGTCTGGATCAGTCCTTGGGGCAGGGGACCATGGATCGCCTAGTATTCAGCCTGGTTCTCCTGGCCCAAGTGTGTTGTTACTGAGGGGTGCCATGCCTCTGGATTGTCTCCCCCACCACGGCTCTCACAATCTTTCCGCCCCCTCTTCTGCTCAGTTCCCTGAGCCATGGTGGGTGAGTATTAAGGCTGCTTTAAGGTTGTGAGTTTAGAGGTCTTTGTGTCAAAAATCGTTGGTTTCTGTCTCACTGGCTTATCCTGTGTTGACTGAATGGCTGTGGCTGTGGGTCCCTTGTTCATCCCATCATTCTCTGCAGGGTTCCATATGGATCCTCCACGATATGACTGTGGTGGCTCATCTCTTACCAAAGACCGTTTATTTCTTTTTTTTTAAAATATTTTATTTATTCATTTTCAAGGAGAGAGAGCGCACCAGGGCCACCACTTTGTGGGTCTGGCTTATGTGGGTCCTGGGGAATTGAACCGGGGGCCTTAGGCACTGGAGGCAAGTGCCTTAACCGCTGAGCCATCTCTCCAGGCCCAAGACCGTTTATTTCTTGAGTCTAGCTTACGTGGGAGGCTTGGGAATTGAACCCTGGGCAAAGCACTTAGGGTTCAAAGCAAGCACCTTTAACTACTGAGCCATCTTCCCAGCCCAGCACTATTTATTTTTTTATTTTGATTTTTATTTATTTATTTGGTTTTTCAAGGGAAGGTCTTGCTTTAGCTCAGGCTGACCTGGAATTCACCATGTAGTCTCAGGGTGGCCTCAAACTCATGGCAATCCTCCTACCTCTGCCTCCCGAGTGCTGAGATTAAAGGTTTGCACCATCACGCCTGGTTTTTTATTTTTCCTTTAAAAAAAATTTCTTAGCCGGGCGTGGTGGCGCACTCCTTTAATCCCAGCACTCGGGAGGCAGAGGTAGGAGGATTGCTGTGAGTTCAGGGCCACCCTGAGACTACATGGTGAATTCCAGGTCAGCATGGGCTAGAGCGAGACCCTACCTCAAAAAAAAAAAAAGAAAAGAAAAGAAAAATGAAAACAAAAATTTCTTGCTGGATGTGGTGGCACGCACCTCTAATCCCAGCACTGGGGAAGGTCAGCCAGGGCTAGAGCGAGACTCTACCTTGAAAAACAAACAAACCAACAAAATCCTCTGGCAAACTATTCCACATTGGCAGAAAAGAGCAAGTTTGGCCAGAAAGGTTTTCAGAGGATGGAGTTCAATGTGGGGACCATGTAGAGGTAGCCACAGGGTCCAGGAGTCAGAGGGACCAGTGTGGGATGATGCCACAAATGGAGGCTGCTCACACTCTACTGGTAGAATTGAAACCCTCACAACAGTACCTGTGAGCATGGCCTTCCTCAGACACAGAATCCTTGCAAGATCTTAACTCATAGCTCCCTTAAGCACAAGGCAGAGCTGGTAGGATTTGTTACTGTTTTTCAAATGTAATAGTTCATTTGTGTGTGTGTGTGTGTGTGTGTGTGTGTGTGTGTGTGTGTGTGTGTGTGTGTTTGAGATAGTCTCTTATAACTCTGGCTGAACTGGAACTCACTATGTACCTGAGGCTGGTCTTGAACTCCTGATCCTCCTGCCTATACCCCCTGAGTGTACCACCATGCCTGGTTTATCTGGTGATCTGAACCAAATCTTTGTGCATACACTCTACCATCCGAGCTGAATCCTTGTCTCTGCTTTTTTTGAGACAGGACCTTGTTATACCTCAGTTTCCCGAGTGCCAGGATTATAAACATGAGCCAACATCTCGATATTTACAAGTGAGTCCAAGGCCAACCTGAACTACAGAGCTAGATCCTGTCTCAACAACAGCCAGATGTGGTGGTGCAGGTCTTTGATCCCAGTACTCTGGAGGCTGAGGTAAATGATCACCTTGAGTTTAAGGCCAGCCTGGACTACAAATGAGTTCCAGGTCAGCTTGGACTAAAATGAGACCCTGCCTCAAAACAAACAAACAAACAAAACACCCCTCCATAATGGGTAACAAGAATAACTCAGGGATGGAGAGATGGTTTAGCGGTTAAGGCTTTGTCTGCAAAGCAGAAGGACCTGAGTTCAAGTCCCCAGTACCCACATAAAGCCAGATGCACAAGGTGGCACATGTGTGATGGTTAGGTTTTGTTGCCAACTTGATCTTTTAAATTATATTGGGTGGGTCTCAGGATGTTTACATGAAGCCAAGGGGCAGGATGTAAGGAAGCTCAGAAGAGCTAGAAATTAACATCTCTTCCTGTGTGGGCTGCACAGGAAGGAAATTCCAGAGACTCAGAAAGCTATTAAATCTGGGAGAGGGTTGCAAGACCCCACCCTAAAGCTATATAAAGGGGGAGAAAATCTCCTCTCTACTCCCCTCCCTGCCTCTCTGTCTCCCGTCCCTGCCTGCTAGTGCTTGTGGTGCATCTCTTCACTGGCATTGAAACGAGGTTCCTCAGCCTTCCAGCCTGGACTGAAGACCAGTGGCTCCCCAGGAAGCCTTTAGGCCTTCAGTCCTGGATTAGGACTGCTGAGTCATCAGTCACGTGGACTGAACAGTCAGTTCTTTACCTTTCAGGTTTGCAGACTGCTATTGTGGGACTGCCGTGAACTGATCCAATAACCCCCCTTTTTGTTTACTACAGTTCATTCTGTTGGTTCTGTTCCTCTAGAGAACCCTGACTAATACAACATGTGTCTATAGTTCGTTTGGAGTGGCCGGAGGTACATATGCAGGTATGTGTGTGCATATGGAGGTCAGAGGACAGCCTCAGGTCGTGTTCCTGAGGAACACTGTCCACTCTTTTGAGACATGGTTTCTCACTAACCTTGAGCTCACTGATTAGGCCTAAACCAGCTGGCTAATGAACCCTAGAGATCTCCTGTCCCCACCTTCCTAGTACTGGGGTATAGACATGTGTTACCTTGCCCAGCATTTTTACATAGGTTCTGGGGATGAAACTCAGACCCCCATGCTTGCAGAGAAGAGCCATCTCCCTAACACACACACACACACACACACACACACACACACACACACACACACACACACACACATATATATTGGTTTTTCGAGGTAGGGTCTCAACTCTAACCCAGGCTGACCTGGAATTCACTATGTAGTCTCAGGGTGGCCTTAAATTCATGGTGATCCTCCTACCTCTGCTTCCCAAGTGCTGGGATTCAAGGGGTGAGCCACCACGCCCCGCCTGGTTTAACCCACATATATTATCTTATATCCTGAAAATAACTCGTTTTGGTAGATTCTTTTGATCACAAACCAAAAACCTCAGAAGTCGGTTTGTCTCTCTTGAGACTGCCCCACGGAGAGGTTCCAGTGCTGGGATTCAAGCCCTAAGGTGATGACCCGCCCTGGACCACCCCAGGGCATCACTGCTGGGGAGCTGGACAAGAGTCCCAGCACCACCCCTTTCTCTCTACTCTGGGACCTGGTAGGACACCTCCATGCCTAACTTCTCTATGCATGTCAGCCAGCAGACCAATCAGCGAGGACCTGAGGCCTGCATATCCCTCCTCTGATTACCTGAAGGTCATCCTAAAGGCAGGATGCTCGGGAAGCTTCAATGCCAGTGGCAGGGGTGGAGCCCTGTGAAAATAAGAGGCCCTGACTGGCTGTCAGCATCCAATGGGATTTCTTGTCCCTGGGTTCCAGAGATCTGTAGCTGCCCCCAAACTGAGGACCAGCTACCTAAACTACGGTGTAACCCCTTGCATTGGGCGGGTTCTATAGCCGGAAATGTTGCCTGAGCTAGGTGATCTGCTTTCTCTGCCTCTACCCTTCTGCCTCAAGTTCTTTCTTTTCTTTTTTTGTTTTAAATATTTTATTTATTAATTTTTCAAGCAGAGAGATAGAGAGAGAATGCACCAGGGCTACAACCTTATGGGTCTGGTTTATGTGGGTCCTGGGGAATTGAACCATGGGCCTTAGGCACTAGAGGCAAGTGCCTTAACCACTGAGCCATCTCTCCAGCCCTCTTTCTTTTATTTAATATTTAATTTATTTATTTATTAGAGAGAGAGAGTGAGAGAATAAGCATGCCAGGGCCTCAAGCCCATGCGCCCTCTTGTGCATCTGGCTTTATATGGACACTGGGGAATCAAACTCAGGTCCTTCTGCATTGCAGGCAAACGCCTTGACCGCTAAGCCATCTCTTCAGCCCTACCTCAAGTTCTTTGTGACACCCAGAGTTGATCCTGTTCCCTTTCTGCTCATGATTCTCCCGTGGCTCCCCAGCACCCTTCCCCCAACTTCTCAGCATGTACTTGGACGTCTGGACTCTGCGACCTCACAGGTCATAGGACATCCTGCACACACACCCCTCTCCCTAGGACCCTGCTTAGGAATGTTTCCTCTACCCAGAATGCACTTCTTCAGTCACCATGACCACCATTCTGATCACCCCAACAACTTCCTCCCCTTCTTGAGGCATCCTCCCTGTCGGACTCAGAGGCCAGAGGAAGGGAGGGCAAGCCAGTTGTGTGGCTTACACCCATGGCCATGAACTTACAAGAAGTGAGGAGGGGTGAAAGGAGAGGGGCAGGGTGGGGGAGGGGAGGGGATGGGTGCTGACTTCTCCCCTTCTCCCCCAGAATGTGACCTTGGCCATAGCCGTCTTTACCATCCTTGCCTCCATCTACTTCTTCAATAAGGTGAGGAGGAGCGAGGACAAGGGGGAGGAGTCGCTGGCCCATCTCTTCTGGGCTCTGCTTCTCTTTGTCTACCTCTAAATCACTGCTTCTGTTCCTGCCTCAGGCTCAACAGTGAGAAGATGCCGCCGCCGCCACAGTCCAAGAGCCCAAACTGGCCAGCCTCACCATGATTCTGGCCTCTCAGACCTAATAAACGTAGCAGCACCAGTCACAAAGTGTCCTGATCCCCACTCTAACGGCTGTGCTTTGGAAGTCAGGGCTCTCTGTGGGAGGGAGGAGGGCTGAGGTCTGGACCCCTGGGTCTGAGGGAGGAGGGCTGGGGTCTGCACCCCTGGGTCTGCGGGAGGAGGGCTGTGGTCTGGACCCCTGGGTCTGAGGGAGGAGGGCTGGGGTCTGGACCCCTGGGTCTGCGGGAGGAGGGCTGTGGTCTGGACCCCTGGGTCTGAGGGAGGAGGGCTGAGGTCTGGACCCCTGGGTCTGCGGGAGGAGGGCTGGGGTCTGGACCCCTGGGTCTGAGGGAGGAGGGCTGGGGTCTGGACCCCTGGGTCTGCGGGAGGAGGGCTGTGGTCTGGACCCTTGAGTCTGAGGGAGGAGGGTTGGGGTCTGCACCACTGGGTTTGAGGGAGGAGGACTGGGGTCTGAATTCTGTGTCTGAGAGGAGGAGGAGGGGCTTAAGAATAGGAGGGCTAGGGTTTTAAGGAATAATTAGGGGTCTTTTAGGAACAATCTGATATTTGAGGGATATTCTGCATTTGAGTTGAAGAGACAGAGATGAATGTCCAGTTCTTCACCTGGCACTAAGTAGCCTTTTGGGGCTTCAAGCTGCTTACTTCCCACTGAGGCCTCCTGTTGAAGTCAGCCACACGCTGGGATGAATCTCCAAACCAGGCACAGTTTATGGGTGAAAAGGATTTATTTGTAGCTATAGATACAGGGGAAGTTCCAGAATGCAAAAGTGGCTGTTCCCCTGTCACAGGTCCAAGCAGAGAGAAAAACCCACCACCTACATCAGAGAGAGAGAGAGAGAGAGAGAGAGAGAGAGAGAGAGAGAACAGGGAACAACAGGCAGGGGGGGCAAGGAGAGAATTCTTTCACCTTTATATAGCCCTAGGGTGGGGGTCTTGCAATTCTATCCCAGACTTAATGGCTTCCTGAGTCTCTGGAATTTCCTTCCTGCACTACTCACACAGGAAAGGATGTTTACTTCTACCTCCTTTGAGCTTCTTTACATCCTGCCTCCTACTGAGAGGCTGCCTTCCTGTGAACATCCTCAGAAACCCACCCAAGATTACTTGAAAGGTCAAGTTGACATCAAAACTTAACCATCACACCTCCCCTTCCTCTCTGTCACACATTGGTGAAAATCTTGTCCAGTACATCCCAGAAGGCCACGGCAACATCAAAGTCGTGAATAGGCTTTGTATGCTGCCCAGGATCTGAAATTACCACCATTTCTTCATTATCTCAGGGTGTTAACACACCTTCCTTTTTTTTCTTATATAACAAATGTCTATTCAACATTCAGCACTGCTAAAAGTCAATGTCCCCTTCCTCTGGACATGTCCAGAGCCCCCAATCAGCAGCCTTTTAAGCGGCTCCACCAGTCATCTCTCTGCTCTTTTCCCCTCCGTGAATGACCAAGGGCACCCCAGCCTCTGATTGAGGCTCACTGCACCTCCTCAGCGGGCACAAAGTAGTTTCACTTCAACCCAGTTATCTGAAAGTCTCTTCTGAATAAAGTGCATGCTGAGTTTCTAGAGAAAGTACTAGAAATTTCTAGTGAACAGATTGGTGATTCTTAGTATATTTAACTCAGATTCATGTAATTCTTTTCATGTAATTAATTAAATTTTTGTTTGTTTGTTTCTCTAGGTAGGGTCTCACTCTAGCCCAGGCTGACCTGAAATTCACTATGTAGCCTCAGGGTGGCCTCAAACTCATGGAGATCCTTCTACCTCTGCCTCCCAAGTGCTGGGATTAAATCATTTTAATTTTTAATTAGTTCACAAAGTAACAAGTTTCCTTATGGAATTTCTGTACATACTTTATTTTGGTTACTTCTCCCCAACCCTTCAATCCCTCTCCCTTGTAGCCTTCCACCATGCTTGGCTGCCAGTATTCCCCCTCTGGTGTTCTATTATTCTGCCCACCACTCTCCCCTTCAATCCTCCCTTTTCCCCTCTCACAAGCCCTCTCTAGTTTTCTGGCCTCAATACACACTGACTCTTACATAAATACATTTGGATAAAAATTTGAAGCTAGGCTGTGAACATGAATATACAGTTTGTTTGTTCATCACAGGGCTTCAAGTAGCCCAGACTAGTCAACTTACTTGCATGTGGCCAAAGATGAACTCCTATTCCTCTTGCCTCTACCTCCCAATTGCTGGGATAGGCTCTGCCTATGAGAGAGAACTCTGTGTGCCAATTTTCTTTCTGAGCCTGGCTTACCTAACTTAATGTTTTGCAGTTCCATCGATTCCCCTCCAAATGTCCTAAATTCATTTTTCTTGATAGCTGAATAAAATTCCATTGCGTAAATGTACCACCTTTTCATTTTACCCACTCACCCGTGGATAAATTTTTAGTCTGATTCTGTTTCCGAACTATTGTGAATCGAGTAGCAATGAACTTGGATTACAGGGATCTCTGCGGTAGGATATAGAATCATTTGGATCGATGCCTAGGAAAGGTATAGCTTTAATACATATGCTCTGAGTCCTGTGGTTCCCTCAGGGCTGGTGATCTGTTGATTTGTTGATTTGATTTGTTGATTCTGAATTTGTATCCTATTTGATGAGTCCTTGGGTGCAGAACCATGAACAACCGCAGAGTGGCGCTGTCGGACTAGCTTCCTATACCGAGTCCTCCCCCTCCCCCCCCCCATAGTAAGAGTGAGGTGGAGCATTGATTCCTCCTGTGGACCTGGACTCTCCAGCCTCCTCCAGTCATTAGAGGTGTGGCTGATCACAACCACCCCCGAGGGGCCCTCATCTAAGCATTCCCACCCCCTAGCATGGCATCATCTGCGCTTCCCCCCTCTGGGGTCCAGAGTACCCTTTCCCATTTTGTTTCTCCTCCAATCATTACTCCCACCCCACCCAAGTAAGAGTGGTATCTTTCCCACCTCCCCCACTACCTCTCTCCCCAAGTAG
Source organism: Zapus hudsonius (assembly GCA_004024765.1). Taxonomy (NCBI): domain Eukaryota; kingdom Metazoa; phylum Chordata; class Mammalia; order Rodentia; family Dipodidae; genus Zapus; species Zapus hudsonius. The sequence continues at coordinate 26,909 of PVHP010011606.1, read as the reverse complement.
GTTTGGATACAAGCAGTTTTCAACCCAATCCTAAGGGTCCACTTTTGCATTTTCTGCGTCTTCCACCCCCTCTAGGGTTCAGCCACTTAGAGGTCCTCAGGGAGCTGTCATAGGAGGCATTCCCACAACCGCAGGCCTGCTGATGGATGGGTCTCAGGCCAGCGCTGTGGAAATCGCTGAGGGTTTTGCAATTCCCACCACCAGGCCTGGGGTGTGAAGGGGCATCGATTCTGCTCTGAATGTTCCCCAGGGTGATATGAATGGGCAGGCAGGGGCCAGAGGGTGCCCGCCATGCATTAGCAGGAGGAACAAGACAGGCTTTTGCTTTGACACCAAGTGTCTGGCTGAGTGTCTAGCTCAGACCCTGGGTCAAGGTGGATGAAGCAGAAGCCCGATACTCCTTGCAGGCCTGCAGCAGCCTGAGAGACTCCTTATTTTATTTTATTATTTTATTTTTGAGGTAGGAACTCACTTTATCCCAGACTGACCTGGAACTCACTCTGTAGCCCCAGGCTGGCCTCAAACTCACAGTGATCCTCCTGCCTCAGTCTTCCAAGTGCTGGGACTAAAGGTGTGTGCCACCAGACCCAGCCAACCTGAATTCTTACAGACCTCCACTTGGATGAAGGTGGGATTCTTGTCTCTAGTGCAAAAATATCTGAAGACAAGACAGCATACAGCAGATTTGTAGTTTATTCAGAAGAGATTTTCAGAGCTGGGCGTGGTGGTGCACGCCTTTAATCCCAGCACTCGGGAGGCAGAGGTAGGAGGATGGGCATGAGTTCAAGGCCACCCTGATACTACATAGTGAATTCCAGGTCAGCCTGGACTAGAGAGAGACCCTACCTGGAAAAAAAAGGAAGAGATCTTTCACATAGATTTAAGCATGGGTGTTAATAACCATTCAGGGAAAAGAACAGTACATATCCAAGTGTCGGTATGGGCTCTCGAGAGAGTTCTTGCTGAAGTGCTTTAACTATAACCATATATTATGGTGGTTTCTGAAGTTACAGTGTACAAATGGTTTTTAGGATTTTTTTTTCAAGGTAGTCTTTCTCTAGCCCAGGTTGACCTGGAATTCACTCCGTAGTCTCAGGGTGGCCTCAAACTCACAATGATTCTCCTGCCTCTGCCTCCCGATTAAAGGTGTGCACCACCACGTCTGGTTTCTAGGATATTTTTCCCTTTTGGGTAAAGGAGATCACAGGGCAGTCTCTGAGGCGCTCTGAATACATCGACAGCTGATATGGTCACAGGCTCACACAAGGACCTAAGACATCATTTTACTGTAAATGGAGTTTATAGTCTGTGAGATTTCCAGAAAAATTGCAGGGTTACAACCGGCAAAGGAGTAAAGTTCAACTTGAAGGTTATATGTGCTTAGGCCTTAAAAATTGTTTATTGCTACTTTAGCATTTTGACTTGAAATCTCCAGACAAGAGAACATTGTCTCTGTGTCAGTGACCTCCACCGCCCATGCTGTCAATTGTGCACTAACTCTCAGCCACAGAAAGGCTTCAGCTAGACTCTGGGGTGAGGGGTGCCTTTCCCTTTCCATGCCCCTTTAATTTTCCATGTTTTTCTATGGTGGCTCAGGAGTGCCAAGTGTGGTGGTGTAGGTCTGTAATCCTTGACCTAGGGAGGCTGAGGCAGAAGGTCACCATGGATTCAAAGACAATCTGGACTACAGACTGAGACGCTGGACTCAAAGAAAAACTTCCCCCCAAAAGCCTCAGGGGTAGAGCCAAAGTTCACCTTCAAAGTTGGGGACATGACTCAGTGGTAGAGCTCCTGTCTAGAATCCACAGTGAGGGCTGGGGGCGTGGCTCAGAGGTAGAGCTCCTGTTTAGAATCCACAGTGAGGGTGGGGGGCATGGCTCAGAGGTAGTGCTCCTGCCTAGAATCCAAAGTGAGGTGCTGGGGGTGTGGCTAAGAGGTAGAGCTCCTGCCTAGAATCCACAGTGAGGGCTGGGGGTGTGGCTCAGAGGTAGAGCTCCTGCCTAGAATCCACAGTGAGGGCTGGAGGCGTGGCTCAGAGGTAGAGCTTCTGCCTAGGATCCTTAGTAAGGGCTGGGGGTGTGGCTCAGAGGTAGAGCTCCTGTCTAGCATCTAAGAGACCCTGGGCTCTATCTCCAAAAGAGAGTGATGGCTAAAATGTATTTTGGGAGGAAACAAAAAAGTACTTAGAGATTTCAAAGACCCTCAGGAAAAGAGAGAGCAGGTGACACTTGGCAAGAAGAAAGCAGCTTCAGCAGGCCACTACTGACCAGCATCTCTGCCACCAAGTCCCATTTGCATGGGACTGTCCTCACTTTAGCCCTGGGAGCCTTGGACTTCAGGAAGTACTCAGTCCTGGGGTGAGGGGTGACAGCCATATGCCCTGGCTCTCCGTCCCACTGTTAATATCCAGGCCCAAGCAGCTGCCTCACACCAACTCTCCATTTGTCTTCCTGCCCAGCATCTGCCCATCTCTCTCCACTTCCTGTAGCACACCATTTCTGTCTCCAACCCCCATGGGCTTGTCTATATCCTGAAGCCTGTCCGGTCACCTCCTTCCACCTTTGTCTTTGTCTTTGTCTACAGTCTGTCTGACTCCAAACCAGCAGGGCCCCTACTACTACTCAGGCTTTTTCTGCCCCCCCCCCGGGGTCTCTGTCCCCCTTTCTGGATCTGTCTCCTCTGAGTCACTGTGCATCTCTCTCTCTATCTGAGTCTCTACCCCTGACTCTTTCTGGGTACCTGTCCCTCTCTGTCCTTCGGTCCCTTTCCTCCCTGTTACTCATGGCTATAGCTCAGCTCACCCCCACAATCTCAGATGAGATACCCCAACACCCCCACTATGCCTCATTCCCTCAGGTCCCTGCGGGCAGTTCAGCATCCACCCCTAGTGCCTGGTGCCCCCATCTCCTCCCTGGGTGTTGTAGTCAGCTTTCTCCATTGCTGCTCAGAAAGAACCTAAGCAAAAGCGGCTTGTGGAGGAATGGGTTTATTAGGCTTAGGGACTCAAGGGGAGACTCCATCCTGGCAGGGAAAATGATGGCACAAGCAGAGGGGTGGACATCACCTCCACCACAGCACTGCAAACAGCAGCAGGAAGGTGTGCCAAACACTGGCAAGGGGAAGCTGGCTTATAACCCCCATTAGCCTGCCCCCAACAACACAGCTCCAGTGAGGTTGTAAAACCCAAACTGCCATCAACTGAGGATCTATCAATCAGAACACATTCATTTGTTTGTGGGGGACACCTGGATCAAACCATGACACTCTGTCCTCTGGTCCCTCGGCAGGACCATACCAGCCATCTCCATAAGGGCTGGTCCCCACACACATAGAGCAGAGGGTTGAGGTAGCCACTGGACCCCAGCAGGGTAAGCCCCAGAGGTCTTAGCAGCACCCACACATCCTCCAGCTGCAGCTCATCCTTCCGAGCGCCAACCAGCCTCAGCAGCAGAAGCAGATGAAAGGGGAACCAGCAGAAAAGTAACATGGCTGCCATGGCCCAGGGCAGGCTCAGCAAAGGGGGCCTCCCGGTGACCCTGGCCAGCTGCAGCCGCACCCTCACCACACTGTGGAAGGCTTTCAGCACCCCAAGTGGCACTCCAAGCCCAAACACTAGTTGATCCAAGGCAAAGCCCCAGGGCCAAGAATCCTGGCTCCATCTGAGCGGCTCTCCAGCCAATGTCCTGTTGAGAGGGTCACTATGGCCAGCTTGGTCTCCCACGGATCGTAGGGTTGACCCACCCAGGCTCAGAAGAACGATCCAGAGACCACCAGCCCAGAAAGCCACCTGGCGAGCCATGCGATGATCCAGAGCCCAGGCTGGATGGAGAAGTGAAGTACACCGATCCACAGCCATGCGTGTGAGCAGACGACCACTGGTCCAGAAGGTAAGGAAGGCCAGGCTAGGGTCCAGGCGGCAGAAGGCATGACCCAGGGGCCAGCAGGAGCGTGTCCAGATGAGGCTCAGGGGCAGGAGACCCGTGAAGATGACGTCAATGGTGACCTGGTAAATGAACCAGACAGCAGACAGAGCCACAGGCAGGATAGGCCCTGCAGCCCGGGCCAGCAGGCTATGGCTGACTATGTCCAGGAAGTAGGAGATGAGTATCACAAGAGAGTAGAGGAGGAAGAGAGTGGCCCAAGGCAGGCACCACGTCTCCAGCAGTGCGTGCTGCCACATCTCCACAGGGTCTTTCACGAGCTGGTTTGTTCTGTTGTGGACCCAGAAGCCTCCATGTTAGAACAGTCTCCAGCTGTCCCAAGCCTCCCAGACCCTTGATCTTCTCCTCTCCTCTCCTCTGTGCCCGTGACACCCTCATAACACCCTCCCATTGCCCTGACCCAGCTCAGCCCTCACCCTCCTTCCCTGTAGTACTCCCATGCCTGTTCTGAGCTGACCTTGGCACCCTCCCTGGTTCCCACCCCTTCTGTGGCTCCACAGGACCCTTGCCCAAAGTCCTATCCCCCGAATCTGAGTGCAGACCCCAGGCAGCCACTCTCTTTCTCCACCATCCCTGTCTTGCTCCCCCCATCACACCCACCCTTTTCAGATCCCCTCGGCCTTTTAGCTCCACACTCTCCTGTTTTTGGGAACCTCTCCTCTTAATAACCTCTCCTCCAACAGCCCCACTGAGACTCAGAGAGAGGGATTCAAGATCCCAGGACAGCCAGGAGTGGTGTCACACACCTTTAATCCCAGCACTTAGGAGGAAGAGGTAGGAGGATCACTGTGAGTTTGAGGCCACCCTGAGACTACATTGTGAATTCCAGGTCAGCCTGGGCTAGAGCAAGACCCTACCTCAAGAAAAAACAAAAACCCAAAATCAAAATTCCAGGATGGATTAGGGGCAGAACGAATCATTCCATCTCTGAGTCCCAGTGCTTGGGTGTGAGCTCAGGATCTGCACCCAGGTCCTACGTACGGTACTTGAGCCTCCACTTACCCCCCAGCTCTTTGTGTGCTGAGCTCACCAGTAGGTTGGGGTCAGGCATCTCCCAAGGCGTCTGAGCAAGAGCTAGCGGCGTGGTCTTTCCTTGAGCAGGTGCATCCTGCTCACAAGTAGAGAGAAGTGGAAGTGGGAGCTGTGGTCCTGTGGGCTCTGAGTCCAGACCTCAGTTTCCTCTCTGAAATGACTGACTTGCTTCCCTGAGCATCCCTGGGGTAGGATCAGAGCTGCTCTGGGAGACTTACAGCTCTACCCATCTCACCAACCTCCCAATGACTTCTTTCCTCCCTCACGCTCTGCAGATCCTGGAACAAGAGGCACACTTGAACCCAGCTGTTCATACACCCAGCTGTGGTCCTTGCTCATCTTGATGTACCTGGCTTCAACCCATCACCGCAGACAGCAAACTCCTTCCTATTCACCCTTCAAAGCCTGAGTGGGTGGGATTGATTGACCTGTCACTGTACAACAGGGAGGAAGGTCTTGAGTTATTCAGACTGACTGAATGCAGCCCCAGGGGTCTCTGTGAGGAAGTAAGAGCAGGAGATGAGAGTGGGAGTGAGAACCCCTGGAACACCTTTAGATGGGGGAGGGACTCTCCTTTGGGGCCCCATAAGGAAACCTGTTCAAGCCATATAGGTGGTGATGCACACCTATAATCCAAGCACTTGAGGATCATGAGAAAAAGACCTCTTTAAGATTTTAAAGATAGGGCTAGAGAGATGGCTGGGTGGTTAAGGCACTTGCCTGCAAAGCCTAACGACCTGGGTTCCATTCCCAGGTACTCACATAAAGCCAAATGCACAGAGTGGCGCATGCATCTGGAGTTTGCAATGGCTGGAGGCCCTCGTGTGCCTATTCTTTCTGTCTCTTTTCTCTCTCTCTCTCTCTCTGCTTACAAATCAATCAATCAATCAATCAATCAAAAGATTTGCAAGGTAATTTTACATTACAACCCTGAAAGTAGTGGTCATGTGTTTCAGCAACAATCTGAAAGAAATGTACCCACTTTATGGACTGGTATATGGAGATTCTCTGACAGTCACATAGTCAAATTGCTGGTCTCTGCCTCTGGAAGGAGCAGAGAGCAGCCATTTGGGACAGGCTATATGCAGGAAGAGATGGTCTGTGTCTGTCTGGGATAGCCAAAGGAAGGTGTGGAGGGTGTGGCCTGGCTGTGGTGGAAGAGGCAGAGTTGTGTTGAGAAAAAGGAGGAAGGAGGTGGGGAAGGGGAAGTGGGCAGTATTGTGTGGAGGTTCCTGTGGGCAGTCAAAGTGACCAAGGCCTGGAAAGGGAAGGAAGGCACGGAAGGAGGAGCTGTGGAATCGAGCCTGCTGCCAGCTTCTCCACCCCCAGCACCTGTTCACTTTGCCTCATCTCCTCCTTAAAAAAAAAAAAAATTGCCGGGCACGGTGGTGCACACCTTTAATCCCAGCACTCGGGAGGCAGAGGTAGGAGGATTGCTGTGAGTTCAAGGCCACCCTGAGACTACAGAGTGAATTCCAGGTCAGCCTGGACTAGAGCGAGACCCTACCTTGAAACCCCCCCAAATATATATATTATATATATTTATAAAATATATATATTAGAGTTGGAGAGATGGCTTGGCAGTTAAGGCCTACAAACCAGAAGGACGGAGTTCAATTCCCCAGTACAGGCTTAAAAAGCCAGATAAACCAGGTGGTGCATGTGTCTGGAGTTCCTTTGCAGTGGCTGGAGGCCCTGGTGCACCCATTCTCTCTCTATGTCTGCCTGTCTCTCTCTATTTATCAAATAAATAAATATTTTAAAATTTTATTTATTTGCAAGCAGAGAGAGACAGAGAGAAGAGAGACAGTAGGCACACCAGGACCTCTTGTCACTGCAAATGAACCCCAGAAGCATGCACCACTTTGTGCATCTGGCCTTATGTGGGTACTGGGTAATCAAACTTGAGTTGTTAGGCTTTGCAGGCAAGTGCTTTAACCACTGAGCCATCTCTGCAGCCCTCAGCTCCTCCTTTCTTACTCCAAGGATGGGGAGTTCCTGCTCAGGCTACCCCTTCTACCAGCCTCCTCTTTGCCTCTACTTATCTCCTGATGGGCTCTAGAAGCATCTGTTGCCTCTCTACCCTCCCCTGCTCACAGACCACCACCCATGGCTCATCTGTGCCCTTGAAAATTCTGGCCACCAGCCAGGCCTTCTATAGAGGCATCTACTCCCACCAGGCACTGGAAGTCTGCCCTCCACCCCGTAGTTGCTATTATTTCTACCATAGCCTGGTTTCTTGGTTGATGTTTGTTTTGCATTTTTTAATGCTTTTATTTATTTATTTGAGAGAGAGAGAGAGAGAGAGAGAGAGAGAGAGAGAGAGAGAGAGAGAGAGAGAGAGAGAACATGATCTTGCCAGGGCCACTGCAAATGAACTCCAGACACATGCGCCACTTTATGCATCTGGCTTTATGTGGGTACTGGGGAATTGAACCCAGGCTGGCAGGCTTTGCAAGCAAGTGACTCTAACCACTGAGCAATCTCCCCGTCCTTTGATTGATCTTTGTGTCCCTAGACATGGTCATCATGAAGCCCCTGGAAATAACCCTCTGAGGGATGCCAATATCACCCAGAACAGCTGGAGACCCCAGGAGGCCCCATTTTCCTCCCTCTCTTTGTGTGTGTGTGTGTGTGTGTGTGTGTATGTGTGTGTGAAGGTGCATGAATGCCATAACATACATGTGGAATGTTGATCCTCACCTTCTACCTTGTTAGAGGCCAGGCTAATGGACCCACGTCCCCGTAGGCAAGATGGAATTACAAAAGCCTATCACAGCTTTTACATGGGGCCTGGGGACTCAGGTACTCACACGTGTGTGGCAAGTGCTTCATCCGCTGGGCTAGCTCCCAGTCTCCCAAGCCGCTTTCCTTCCTTTCCTCAGTCTTTCTTCTTTTTCTGTTTTTGTTTGGTTTGGTTTGGTTTGGTTTTGTGTTTTGAGGTAGGGTTTCACTCTAGCCCAGGCTGACCTGTAATTCACTCTGTAGTCTCAGGCTGGCCTCAAATTCACAGCGATCCTCCTACCTCTGCCTCCTGAGTGCTGGAATTAAAGGCACACACCACCATGTCCGGTTTCCTTTCCTCTTTTTCAGTACTGGAGATGGAACCATTTTCAGTCAGAGTGACTGACCAGAGAGTCCAGCGATTGTCCTGTCTCTGCTCCCCACAGGACTGTGCATGGCCAAGCCCAGATTTTTACATGGGTTCTGGAGATGGAATTCAGGCTTTATCCAGTGAGCCATCGCCCCAGCCCGTTTTATTTTCCGCACTGGTGTGATATACATGCGTGTGCATATGCACACTCACTTGTGTGTGGGCTTTGGCGTGTGTGCCCGCGCTCATGCATGTGGAAGTCAGAGGTTGATAACTCGTATCTTCCTCAGTTGCTCTCCATCTCACTCTTTGAGACAGCGTCTCTCACTTGAACCCAGAGTTTACCAATTTGGCTAGTCTAGCTAGGCAGCTTCTCCTGGGGATCCCCTGTCTCTGCTTCCCAAGTGCTAGGGTTCCAGGCAGGTCATCACACCCACCCAGCATTTACATGCATCCTGAGCACCCAAGCTCGGGCTCTCTCTCATACATGTGAGGTGAGTCTGTTACCCACTGAGCCACATTGTCTCAGCTCTATTTTCAAAGCCTGAGTCAACAGTGTACCCCAAGTTGTGCATGACTGAGGGATGGGAAACAAAGCCTCACTCATCTCTGGCCATGTTCCAGAGAGGAGCACACAGCAAGGAAAGGGACCAAAACCCCATCCTCATGGATGCTCCCCCATGTAAGTCAGTCACCTCCCTTCTTCCTCATCTGGGTTCACGTGAGCAAGAATAGAAGGTGTGAATTCACAAGGCGGATTCCCCAGGTCCTGGGTTTGAATTCCACCCTAGCAAGGCGTCAGCCAGCCGTGCACCTGTGTGGCAGGAAATGCTCTGCGGGGCTGGGGAGGTGTCAGGGGGCGAGGAGGCTCATGACAGCTATTTCCCGACATGGGTGACAGACTGTCTCCTACGGCTGGGAACAGTGCAAACGAGGCCAGATTGGGGGTGCTGCCTCCCCTCCTTTCTCCTCCCCTCCCGCCTTTCAGGAGAGAAACAGAGGTGGTGATTAAGATGGGATCCTTACTCCTCTGCGGAGCTGAAGAATTGTGGAGCAGCACTGGATCACTGAGGCTGAGAGAGCACACCCCTTGCACCCCAATCCCCAGGGTGGAAGGGAAGGCTCTTGGAGCAGATCTAGCTTCTGAGGCTGAGAGAGTGACACCCCGGTACACCCCAATCCCCAGAGTGGGAGAGGATTTTCACCTGCTGCGTGTTGGTGGGGACAACAGGGCAGAGTGTGGAGAGGAAGGGGAAAGAGGCCCAGGCTTCCAAGGACCGTGTTCATCTCTCCTTAACATGAGCTCTACCCCGTAAAATGTCAGCTTTTCATTCCGAAATGTAAACCCCACACCCCACAATATTATCCCCAGCTCTAAATGGTAGCCTTCAAAAGTAGCCTGCTCCCCAGCATCCTCACTCCTTGTCATGGTTTGATCCAGGTGTCCCCCACAAACAAATGAATGTGTTCTGATAGATCGATCCTCAGCTGATGGCACTTTGGGTTTTACAACCTCGCTGGAGCTGTGTTGTTGGGGGCAGGCTAATGGGGTTATAAGCCAGCTTCCCCTTGCCAGTGTTTGGCACACCTTCCTGCTGCTGTTTGCAGTGCTGTGGCGGAGGTGATGTCCACCCCCTGCTCATGCCATCATTTCCCCTGCCAGGATGGAGTCTCCCCTTGACTCCATAAGCCTAATAAACCCATTCCTCCACAAGCCACTTTTGCTTGGGTTCTTTCTGCGCAGCAACTAGAAAGCTAAGACACTCCTCTAATCATTAGCCCCTCCCCCAAGATCTTGGCCTCCACTTCCAAATGTTAGTCTCCTCCCCTCCATGTTAGCTCCTTCCCCAAGGGTTAACTCCTTCACTAATCCTCAGCCTGGCATGGCACCCTGGAATGCTAAATCTTCACCACAGGTCAACTCATACCCCCAGAAGTTAGTCCTAACACCAAGGCATTATCTCCTCCTTTACTTGTCAGCCAGGAATATTAGTCCTCCCCTCAAGATGTTAGGGGCTGGAGAGGTGGCTCAACAGTTAAAAACACTGGCTTGCAACACCTGAAAGCCAGATGGCCTGGGTTCTAGTACCCAGCACCCGTAAAGCCAGATGCACAAAGTGGTGCATGCGTCTGGAGTTCCTTTGCAGAGGAGGCCCTGGTGTGCCCATACTCAACTCTCTTACTCTGTCTCTTTCTCTCTCAAATAAATAAATAAAATTAAAAAGAAAAAGAATGTGCCAGGCATTCAGGAGGCGGAGGTAGGAGCATCTCCATGAGTTCAAGTCCACCCTGAGACTACAACAATGAATTCCAGGTCAGCGTGGGCTAGAGCGAGACCCTACCTCAGAAAACTAAACTAAATAAATACATAAAAAGAATAAACCCCACTAATAAATGTTAGTATCCAACACCAGCCTGCCCCAAATGTTAGCCCCTCCCACTGGAATACTAGCCCCTCTCCCAAGATGTTTGTCCTACCCCTAAATTACTCTGGAGTATCTCACCCTTTCCCTAAAACTTTAACCACTCCCCGGAACGTTAGCTCCTCCCTCTGGAACATGAATAGGTCCTGGGCTCCTTTTTAACTTTCTCTGGACCCTAAAACCAACTAACTGGCTTAATGCAACAGATTAAGGTAGTGACCATCCTGAGTCCATCACCTCCTTGTGTTGTGACCTTCCATAAATGACTTGACCTCTGTGAGCGCTGAGTGACCTCATCTGTCCTCTGTAGGGTTGAGGTCTAATTTCTGAGATTCACAGGTGTCTGGCCAGGGACTGGTACTTAGGAGCTCTGGTTATCTGCTGAAAGAAGGCGTGATTGGCCCTCCTCCTTGCCCACTGCGACCTTACTGGAGAAGGACCGTCAATGCCTACTTGGCTGATGGAAAACCAGCTCTGCCTTTCACATGCTGAGCCTCCCACCCCACCCACCATTCCAGCAGATGCTCCAAAATCCAAAAACCAAGCTGCAGGCTGTTGCCAGAAACCCTAACTGCTCTCATTACAAAATCAATGTGAATGAAAAACTTCCCTGGGGATCCGGCTTGCCTGGGTGGGCTGTGGAAAGTACCTTGGAACCTTAAGACCCACTGTGCCCATGGGCTGGGTGCCCATCACGACCTCTGCAGGCAGGCTGGCACCATTATTGCCCACATGATACACGAGGTATGAGTGAAAGCCACTGCCCCCAGCTGGAAGTGGCCTCTGGTTTTTGGTATTTGTGAAAGCATTCAAAACACAAAGGGTATCGGTGCATTGGTGATAGATGGAGAGACAGAGGCAAAGACAGAGCCCGCCTACACTATGGCACACCTGTAATCCCAGCACCCAGGAGGCAGAGGCAGAGGCAGGAGGATCTGGAGTTCAAGGTCATCCTTGACTCAATAGCAGGTTCTAGGCCAGCCTGAGCTACAAAAGGCCCTGACTCATAAAAAAAAACAACTGACTGGGCTGGAGAGATGGTTCAGTGGTTAAGGTGCTTGCCTGCAAACCCTAACAACCAGAGTTCAAATCCCCAGGACACACGTAAAGCCAGATGCACAAAGTGGGAGCTCTGGCATGCCCATTCTCTCTCTTTCCTTGGAAATAAATAAATAAAATATTTTTAAACACAACAACAACGAAGACTAGGGAGAGGACTCACTGAGTGGGTTAAGTTCTTACCAGGAAAGCATGAGAACCTTTAGTTTAGATCCCAGCACCTGGGTAATTGCTGAGTGTGGGGGTGTTCTCCTGTAATCCCAGTGCTGGGGAGGTGGAGACAGGAGGATCCCTGGGACTGGCTGGCTGGCTAGCCTAACCTAATTGGTGAGTTCTGGATCCAGTGATAGAACCTGTCTCTTGGAGGAGCTGGAGAAATGGCTCAGCAGTTAAAGGCACTTGCTTACAAAGCCTGATGTCCTGAGTCCAACTCCCCAGTACCCATGTAAAGCCAGATGCACAGAGTGGTGCATGCATCTGGAGATTGTTTGCAGTGGCGGGAGGCCCTGACATGCCATTATCTCCCTGCCTCCCTCCTTGAAAATAAAAATAAATAAAAAAATTTTTAAAATAAGAAATAAAGTGGAGAAGCTGAAGAGGTTGCTCAGCAGTTAAAGGCACTTGCTTGCAAAGCCTGATGTCCTGAGTTTGATTCCCCAGTACCCACACAAAGCCAGATGCAGAGTGGTGCATGCATGGAGTACATTTGTAGTGGCTGGAGGTCCTGATGCGCCCATTCAGTCTCTCTCTCTCTCTCTCTCTCTCTCTCTCTCTCTCTCTCTCTCTCTCTCTCTCTCTCTCTCTCTCTCTCTCTCTCTCTCTGCTTAAAAATAAATAAATATCTAAAAACCCAAAACAAACAACAAAAAGTAGCTATCATCCTCTCCCACACACAAAGAGAGAACTATCTTCTTTTTTTCTCATTCCTTACAACTTTTTCTTTTCTTTCTTTTTTTTGTTCATTTTCCTTCTTTAACTTCTACCCATGTTTCTTTCAACGTTTGTTGTATTTATTTTGTCCTTCTTTTCCTAGGTTCCTGAACTGTATGTATTACTAATTTCCTTTGGGACCTTTTCTTCCCTCCTAATTAAAATTTAAAGCTATTGATTTTCCTCTAAGAACAGCCTTAACTCCAGCTCACAAGTTTGATACGTGTGTAGCACTTCAGTTTACTTGTCCCTGGAGCGCAGGAGTTAAGACTGGCAATGGGGGCTGGGGAAATGGCTCAGCAGTTAAAGGTACTTGCTTGCAAAGCCTGCTGGTTCAGGTTCGGCCCAGGTTCAGATCCCCAGTTGCCATGTAAAGCCAGATGCACAAAGTGCCACATACATCTGGAGTGTGTTTGCAGTGCCAAGAGGCCCTGGTGTGCCCATTCTTCTTCTCTCTCTCTCTCTCTTCCTTGCAAATAAATAAATAAAATATTTAAAAACTAAAAAGACTCACAATGTCCGAGACAATTTGACTGCTTTCATACTGTTTTCCTTTGTTAATAATTTTCAAATTTTTGATTTTCAACTTTAAAAAAAATTTTTTTTTTAATGAGCCAGCGTGGTGGCACACGCCTTTAATCCCAGCACTCGGGAGGCAGAGGAAGGAGGATTGCCATGAGTTCAAGGCCACCCTGAAACTACACAGTGAATTCCAGGTCAGCCTGGGCTAGAGTGAGACCTTACCACGACAAAACAGAAAATATATATATATATATATATATATATATATATATATATATATATATATATATATATATAT
>PVHP010011606.1:0-13510 GCA_004024765.1 Zapus hudsonius | reverse complement strand
ATCAGCAGTAGCTATTCCATAAGTATGGTTTGAATGAGTGCTTGAATTAATTACAGTTATGTTCCAATTTATTTTACAAATATATATATTAAATTTATTGACAACTTCCATGCATCCATACCAAATACCCTGATCACAGTCCCTTCCCATGACCCTCTTTGGGTCCCCTTCCCCACCCCCCTCCACTGAGCTCCTTCTTCTTCCTACTCGTCATGTTGATGAAGCCAGTATTATGCAGGTTCTGCTCAGTATGAAACCATGAATGAACTTTGTTTCTGGAAGACAGCATTCCCCATCCTTAAGGTCTTATATTCTTTTGTTTTTATTATTATTATTTGCAAGGAGAGAGAGAGAGAGAGGAGAGAGAGAGAGAGAGAGAGAGAGAGAGAGAGAGAGAGAGAGAGAGAGAGAGAGAGAGAGAAAATGGGTGCACCAGGGTCTCCAGCCACTGAAAACGAACTCCAGATACACGTGCCATTCTGTGCCCAGGTCATTAAGCTTTGCAGGCAAGCGCCTTAACCACTGAGATATCTCTCCAGCCCTAGCTCTTATATTCTTTCCACCACCTCCTTTGTGTTAGTCCTCAGCTGAGACTCTGAGTGGGTGACAGAGATGTCTCATGACTCAACTGTCACTTCTTCTCAACACTTTGATGAGTTTTGGCTCTCCCTAGCCATTAATACCACCTGAAAAGTGAAGCTTCTCTAACCAAAAGTGAAATCAGCACCAATATATGAGGTCGCCCAGGTTCGGAAAGTCAAATGTCACGTTCCCTCCCAAATGCAGACTGTAGCTTCGAAGTTTTACATCTGTGAGTTGGAGAGTCAGGATTCGAAGCTAGGAAGCTAGAAAGGTCCCGTGAAGCAGGGAGGAGAGTGGAGGGCTTAGGGAGAAAGAACAGTAGATGTGTAAGTAGAAGTGGAATTTGGGGGATGGAAAATTCTCAGTGATTTATAATTTATTTTTACATTTTTATTTACTTGAGAGAGAAAGTATAGGCATGCCTTCTGCCACGGCAAACGATCTCCAGGCTCATGGGCCACTTTGTGCATCTGGTGTTACATGGGGACTAGGGAATCGAACCTAGGCCATCAGGCTTTACAGGCAAGTGTCTTTAGCCACTGAGCTATCTCTCCAGCCCCAGCTCTCCTCCCTCTACCCTGTTTTGTTTCTTTGTGTGTTCATGTACATGTGTATGTGTGTAATGTGGTGTGGCATGTGGTGTGACTTTCAGGTGCCCACATGCTAGTCTGCTATGGGGGGGGTCATTCATCTCTGGTTTGTTTTTCAAGGTAGGGTCTCACTCTAGCTCAGGTTGACCTGGAATTCACTTTGTAGTCTCAGGCTGGCTTTGAACTCGAAGCAATCTGCATACCTCTCTCTGCCTCCCAAGTGCTGGGATTAAAGGCATGAGCCACCACGATCAGCTGATTGGGACTGGGGTTACAGACCCATTTGGCCATGCCCAGCTGTTTTATGTGGAATCTGGACATTTAAACCAGAGGTCTCAGGCCCACATACTTACACAGGAAGCTTCCTAACTGCCAAACCATCTCTCCAGTCCTAATTTTTTCACTTTGCAGACCTACCTTTGAGAGGTGGGGCCCATTCCTTCACACCTGGATTTCAGGCCTGCCTTGTGACTTTTACCCAGTAGCATGGAATCCGCAGGAGTCACCTCGTGCAGAATTCCAAATCTCCTTAGCATTCATCTTCTCTCAGTCTTAAAACCCTCCTCAGGGGCTGGAGAGATGGCTGATCGGTTAAGGCACTTGCCTCCAGTGCCTAAGGCCCCCGGTTCAATTCCCCAGTACCCACATAAGCCAGACCCACAAGGTAGTGGCCCTGGTGTGCTCTCTCACTCTCTCTCTCTCTCTCTCTCTCTCTCTGTTTCTCTCTACTTGAAAAATGAATAAATAAAATATTTTTAAAAACCCTCTTCAGGGGCTGAAGAGATGGCTCAGTAGTTAAAGGTGCTTACAAAGCCTGACAGCCGTGATTGATTCCCCAGTACCCATATAAAGCTCTATGCACAAAGTGACACATGCATCTGGAGTTTGTTTATAGTAGCAGAAAACCCTGGCATACCCATATTCATAGTCTCTCTTTCTGTTAAAGACAAAAAACAAAAAGCCTTCCTCAGTCACTGTGGAAGACAACCTAGGCTGGGGCTAGGAGCCCAAGTGTACCAGGCCCTGGGGTCCATTTCAGCACCACAGACTCAAAGCCAGCCTCCAGAACAATGGAAATTAGTATATAGTTTGGACAATCCAATAATCTCAGCTGAAAGCCAGCCACCACTCCCAGAATGTCACCGAATGGACCCACATGTGAAGAAAACCTCTCAGACAGCCTAGGTCCAAATTGCTGAGCCACAGAAATTAAAAAGGTAATTTTTTAAAGGACTTTGAACTTTGCAGGAGGAATGGTAGGGAAAACCTTTGTTACAACAGCAAAGACTGACTGATACCTTCCCTTTTCTGGTTGCATGGAGGTAAGGTTCCTTTCATTTTAAGGCACTTGCAGAAAATGACTTCATGTCTACTCACACCCTGTTGGCCAGAAACGGTCACATGATTGCACCTACTTGCAAAGCATACTGGGAAATGTAGTCTTTCTTTCTTTGGGTTAAAACAAAAAGGAGACTCCCTCTACAGGAAAGGGAGAATGGACACGTGTCTGCACAACTGAACTTTCCAGGAGGTTCCGTGGGAGACTTCCTGGAAGAAGAGGAAAAGCCCATCTACATATCAACACAAAAGACACAATTCTCACCTCAAAGGGAATAAGAGGTAGTTGGTTCTGGAGCCAAACATGAGTTACCATGGCCCAGGTACACAGATTTAAGTTACCCCAATTCCATGTTCCAATGTGTTAACAATTTCATGAAGGTTTTATAGTTACATAACTCAAGGCATTTTGCAAATACACTGGCTGGCCATCAGGCAGTGGGTTTTATTGAACCCAGGAACACAAAGACCACAGACTCAAATTTAAGCCAAATTGAAGCAAGCTATATTTGTGCACACAGGAGCTGGCCAGCAGGTGTCTCACCCAAAATGCAGGGCTCAGGAGACTAGCAGCCAACAAAGGAAAAAGTGGGTTTTTATCTCCAAAACCTCAGAGTATTTCCAATAAGCAATTTATCAAACAGGAGTGCAATTAGGCAGGACTTACAGAGGTGAAATAGCACAGTTAGCTGTAAATTCCATGTGAGTCAAAATAACTAGATAACTTCTTCAAAGTATAAACAACTTTTTTTTTTCGAGGTAGGGTCTCACTCTAGCCCAGGCTGACCTGGAATTCACTCTGTAGTCTCAGGGTGGCCTTGAACTCACGGTGATCCTCCTACCTCTGCCTCCCGAGTGCTGGGATTAAAGGCGTGCGCCACCACGCCCGACTTAAGCAACTTTTAAGACATGTTCACCCATTATCTTTGCATCTGTGTTTGCCCTGTCTGTTTCTCAGGGCAGCACTCTCCCCTAGTATAAATGAGCCTCTCTGTCTTATCTGCAAGGACTTCTTTCTGTTAGGTTTTCTGAGATTCTTTGGTTGCCGAGGGGGGAGAAGTCTGGCCTCCCTGTAGTTAACTCTTTTACAACTTTTAGCCATTAAACCTTTTGCTCCATTGGCATTTAGTCCTCTGGAAGGCCTGGGTCTTATCATGGTCTGGGAAGAGTGACAGTATAGTCAGGGTGGGGAGATTCATGGGAGGGGTAGAGCACACTCAGAGAAATTCAGGCCGGTTTAGGATATGGTCAAATCAAGCAGAACTTTGTTGCAAAATGATTTCTAACTCCAGAATGGTGTTTCTCTGGTTCCTCAGTTTCAGCAAAGCAGGGATCTGAGTCACCATGATGTTAGGTCAGACACAGAGGTGGGCATTTCGATGACCATGAAGGCACCGAGAGTAACCCCAGGTAGTCTTGCTCTGGTTTGCTGCACGCAGGAGATTTCTCTCCCCTTCAGCAATATTCTGAGGTAGATGTGCACTTTCTGGAAACTTCAGTTCACAGCACACACTTTGAAGGAAGACTCCTAGTTTCCTTCTGAAGGTTTCCAGCATTCCCCAGGGACTTTGCCTCGGAGACAGGATGACTGATAAAACCTTCTTCACCAAATGCTCTGGCTAGGGCAGAAGTCAGAGACTGGAAAAATTTTTGTTGGAAATCTCTGCCTATGAAGACATAGAGGAAGGGGTTGAGACAGCTGCTTAAGCAGCCCAGGGAGGAGGTAGCACACAACAAAAATCGGATCTGGAGATAGCTGGATTGGCTTTTTAATGTCACCTGTCCCAACTGGACCAGAAGTGTCACATTGTATGGGATCCAGAAGACAAAGAAAGTGCCCACTAACACCACCAGCAGCCGTTTGGTCCTGTTGAAATGGACCCAGCCCTCCCTCTGGAGCTTGGTGCAGATGAGGTGGGCACAGGTGCCAATAATAACCAAAGGCACCAAGAAACCCAACAAGAAGTAAGCGAGGTTCATTGCCATCTGTCGGCTGGAAAACACTGGCTTCCAATCCTGGCCTTGCTCCTTCTCTGAACTGATTTCGAAATAACAATATTTACACCCGTGCAGCTCCTCAACGACTTGATACTTCAAGTTTGGAGAGCAGACAATGGCCCCCAACAGCCATATACTGATGGACAGACAGATGGCTTGCTTCACAGTGCGGTGATTCCGGGCCCACACAGGATAGAGGACCAAAATGCAACGGTCCACAGAGATGAGGACCAAAATGTAGATGCTGCTGAAGAAGGCAAGGGTCAGAAAAGCCACGTAGATTTTGCAAGCCAACTCATAAAAGGGCCACTGGCCATTGGCCACTCCATAGATAAAGGTGGGCAGGCACAGGAGGACAGTTAAGTCAGCCAGGGCCAGGTTGAAGAACCAGATGGTGGTGACAGTGCGAGGCATTCGGAAGATGGTCATCCATAACACCAGCCCATTGCCCAGGATGCCAATGATGCAGGACACAGACAGGATGGCAATGATCAGCTCGCGCAGGTACCATGGTTGCTTAGCTTGGCATTCGGAATTATTCATCTTTTAAACAGGAAGAACACATGTCAGAGCCGCTGCTCACTTCCCTAGCTCCTGCCTAGAATCCATGGCGAGGGGATGGGGACATGGCTCAGAGGTAGATCTCCTGCCTAGAATCCATGGTGAGGGGCTGGGGGCGTTGCTCAGAAGTAGAGCTCCTGCCTAGAATCCACAGTGAGGGACTGGGGGAGGTGGCTCAGAGGTAAAGCTCCTGCCAAGAATCCACAGTGAGGGGCTGGGGGCATGGATCAGAGGTAGAGCTCCTGTCTAGAATTCACAGTGAGGGGCTGGGGGCATGGATCAGAGGTAGAGCTCCTGCCTAGAATCCATAGTGAGGACTGGGGGCATGGCTCAGAGGTACACCTCCTGCCTGGAATCCACAGTGAGGCCCAGCATGATGGTATACCCCAGCCCTTGAGAGTTACAGGCAGACATAATGGTACACCCTAGCACTTGGGAGGTACAGGCAGGCATGATGGTACACCTCAGCACTTTGAAGGTACACACACAGTAATTAGTCCTTTTAAGGTCAGCTCTGCAAATGAACTCCAGACACATGCACCACTTTGTGCATTGGGTTTTATGAGGGTACTGGGGAATTGAACCCTCGATGACAGGATTTCCAAGCAAATGCCTTTAACCACTGAGCCATCTCCCCAGTCTATGAGACTTGATCTCTCACTAGTTTGGAGCTCAATAGATTGCTTGGCCTTCTAGCCTCAGTGGTCCTCCTGTCTCCACCTCCCTACTGCTATTAATCCCCTAATGGGATTACATTATGTGACACTTGGCCCAATATTTTAATGACTTCTGGGTCAGGACTCAGTTCCTCTCTGGTGTGCAAGGCAAGTTCTTTACAAACTGAGCCATTTCCTCAGCATCCACGTTGATGCTTTTGCCATGCCCTGTGTCTTGCCCACACTGGAGCTCTCCTCCTACCCAAACTTCCTAAGCTTCCAGACCGTTCCCAACAAATCCCAGCCTCCATCACTCACCTTGAACTGTATCAGAGGGGAGAACGGGATTCAGGCCAAGAGCTCTGTCTGTCTCTGATATTGGAGTCAAGCCAGGAGCTCTGTCTGTCTCTGATGTCTGCTACCTGGTCAGCCCAGGCTGAGGTTGGGAAATGCACAGAGCAGGAAGCAGCTAGTGAATTTGGGAACAGATAAGGGTCTAAGAAAACATTGAGCAAGAACCAAGGTGAGTACAAAGATTACAGGCATGTGTCACCACACTCTGCAAATTTCTCCTCATCTCCATGTGCCATAAATACTTATTTGTTTGTTTGTTTGTTTTTTCGAGGTAGGGTCTCGCTCTAGCCCAGGCTGACCTGGAATTCACTAAGTAGTCTCAGGGTGGCCTGGAACTCACTGTGTTCCTCTTATCTCTGTCTCCCTTGTACTAGGATTAAAGGGATGTGCCATCACACCCAGCTCTATTTTATTTTTGTAACTCTTCATTGAAAGTATCCATAAATATACACAATATACTGTGATCATAATCCCCTCTCTCCACCTCCTTTTCCCTTCCCAAACTCCCTTCCCCTGAATTCCTTCTTCTTTCCAACTAGCTCCTCTTCTATTTTGATGCCATCATTCTTTTTCCTCCTGTCATGCAGATCTTGTATAAGTAGTAGCATTAACCATGGTGAGGTCATGAATGTCAAGACCACTTTGTGTCTGGATGACAGCATTGTAGGCAGTCCTCCTGTTCCTTTGGCTCTTACATTCTTTCCACCACCTCTTCTGCCATGGTCCCTGAGCCTCGGGAAGTGTGATAGAGACGTCCCAGTGCTGAACACTCCACTGTCACTTCTTCTCGTACTGTGATGAGCTTTCAGAGATCCCAGTGGTCACTGTCATCTGAAAAGAGAATCTTCTCTTACCAAAAGTGAGAGTAGCATTAATATATGGGCACTAACATAAGTATTTAGAGAGCAGTTGGGTAAGTATAATATATCCATTTAGTCAGACAACAGTAGTAGTTTTCCACCTCGGACTAATGGCCTCCCCAGCCATAAGCTTTTTTAAAAAATATTTTATTTTTTATTAGAGAGAGAGAGGGAAAGAGAGAGATAGAGAATGAATATGGGCTCACTAAGACCTCAAGCTACTGCAAGCAAACTCATATGCAGGCAAACATCTTAACCACTGAGCCATCTCTCTAGCCCCAGCCATAGGTTTTTGACTAGGTTTTTCTTACTAGGCAGGAATTCCCTCCCATAGAGCAGGTCTCAAGTCAATCAGAAGGCAGCTTCTTTCCCCATGACAGACATACATACCACCATTGCACCAGCTGGTACATTTGGCCAGCCTAGCCAGCTGTAAAACGTGTGGGGTTCACTGCTGGTTAAGACTGTTGGTGGCTTTGAAATGGGGCTGGAGCAGCTCTGCTCTGCTGAACTGGGTCCTTACTCAGAAGTGGCAAAGAATCCCCAAGCCAAGCTGAAACCATCACAAAGCTGGTGGGAGAGAATGAGTGGATATAGTCAACAAGCTTTATTGCATAGGAATCAAGATTAGAACAAAGACAGACATTGCAGGCAGGCTTAATCACAAACAACAAAAGCTCCAAATGGGAGTGGGTGGGAGGCCCCGAGTGGAGACTCAACTGAGGGCTGATGTCATAGCAAGCCACACGTTGCTGAGATGAATCTCCAAACCAGGTACAATTTTGGGGAGGAAGGTATTTATTGAAGTAACAGACCCAGGGGAAGTTAAGGAAAAAGGCTGACCCCCTTTCACAGATCCAAGCAGAGACAGACAGAAGCCCACCACCAGCACCTCAAGCAAGCAAGCACACTCAAAACTAGCAAAACAAGAGGAACTCCAAGCTTGAGCTCAGACTTCTTTTTGCATATATATAGCTAGAATTCCAGAACCACCCCAGAAACACCTTAGGGCTGAACCCTAGGATCTGGCCAGGGTGACACCTCCTCTAGCCGGAAGTGGCTGGAGACAATTTACAATTATAATAAACTTTTGAATCTATTGGGGGACACGATTCAAACTACCACAGCTGAATTCAGGGACAGGGTTAAGAGTGTTGGGGCTGTCTCTACCTATAATTGACTGTCCTAAACTGATTGTCTATTGAAAATTTAGTAGAAACTTGGATTTCTAATGCAAGAATAGGGGCTGAAAGAACAGGTGAGTTTTCCCTGCAAGCTAACCACAGAGAGGCATCAGAAGTAGGCAGCCACTCTGAGCCTCCCCCGAAACAATGTTTCTGGCTGAACCCCCAGAGAGGGCACTCTCAGGGCCCCAACCTGTCCCCACTCAACCATGCAGTTTCTAAGTTTCTTAACTATATAATTCCCTGAGAACTTCTTCAGTTTCTCACCCCAGTAGATGGAATGGGGCTGGAGAGATGGCTCAGCAAAGCCTAACGACCAAGGCTCAATTGCCCAGTACCCACATAAAGCCAGAGGCACAAGGTGGCACATGCATCTGGAGTTCATTTGCAGTAGCTAAAAGCCCTGGTATATCCATTTTCTCTATATACATCTGCCCCTCTCTCTCTAATAAAAATATACAAATAAAAATACTTTTTAAAAGGCTGAGTGTTGCATAGCTCTATCTATCATCCTGCCAGCTAGTCAACACAGAGGAGGCTTCCAGCTCAGCACCAGCTTGATTTTTCAGTGACCGGAAGCCTAACCATGTGGAGTCTTCAGCAATAGGATCTTACTATGTAGTTCTGGTGAGCAACCAAGCACTTTGACAATAGGCCACAGTGTTTGGGGGGAACAGGAGCCTCCCTGGCCAACAACTCACTGGAAGGTATCCCACCCCTAGCAATGTGCCATGAATACTATTACTACTACTATTATTATTATTACTAATAACACTACTATTCTCTGTTTGCTTGTTTGATTTTTTGAGGTAGGGTCTCATTCTAGCCTAGGCTGACCAGGAATTCACTATGTAGTCTCAGGGTGCCCTTGAAGTTATCGTGATCCTCCTACCTCTGCCTCCCCAGTGCTGGGATTAAAGGTGTACACCACCATGCCCTGCCCAATACTATTACTCTTGTTCAAACATTAAAATATACGAAACCCACTCTTAGCACACAGGCTGCACAATGGAAAAATGTCCCAGTTATGGCCTGAGGGAGGGTCAGTTTGCCATTCCTGTACCTAGCAGCAGTGAGGGAGTGTTTAAGTTTCAAAAATCCTTCATGGGAATGAAAGCTTGTTGCTTCTTGCTTTTGACCAGCTTTAAAGTTTCAACTGTGACCTTATTATTGGTGTCTCCAATCACAACTTATTTTATACTCACACCTCACCTGTCCCCAAGCAACAAGGGAACAATTGCAAGATGAAATTTGGCTGGGGACATTGGCTCAGTGGTAGGGCACCTGCCGGCAATTTACAGTGAGGGGCTGGGGGTGTGACTCAGAGGTAGAGCTCCTGCCTAGAATCCACAGTGAGGGCTGGGGGCGTGGCTCAGAGGTAGAGCTCCTGCCTAGAATCCACAGTGAGGGCTGGGGGCGTGGCTCAGAGGTAGAGCACCTCCCTAACATGAGTAATTTTTAAAACTTTTTATTGATAGCTTCCATAATCATTGACCATAATCCATTATGTTTCCCTCCCACCCTCCGTCATATCCCTTCCCCCTCTCAATAGTCTCTGTCAGTGTCATCATCTTTTCCTCCCATTATGTGTAGGTATTATCAGACACTGCGAAGTCAAGGCCATTTTATGTCTGGAAGTTTGAGTTGTAAGCAGTCCTCCCCTTCCTTTGGCTCTTACAATCTTTCCCCCACCTCTTCCACAATAGACCCTGAGCCTCGGGAAGTGTGATAGAGATGTCCCAGTGCTGAACACTCCACTGTCACTTCTTCTCAGCCCTATGGTGTCTTTTGAGTTATCCCAGTGGTCACCACCATCTGAAACAGAGAAGCTTCTGTAGCCAAAAGTGAGAGTAGCAGTGTTATATGGGTATGCTCATGTTTTTTTTTAAGTATTTGTAAGGCAGTTTGGTGGGCATAATATATGTATTTAGCCAGACAACAGCAGGCATTACTCCCCTAGAGTTCATGACCTCCTGCACTATAGGCTTTTGACTAGATCTTCAGTACCAGGTATGTATTCCCTCCTGTGAAGCGGGCCTCCATTCCAATTAGAGAGCAGTTGGTTTCCCCCACAATAGAGGTGCCACTATTGCCCCAGTTGGCACATTTGGCCTGGCTGACCAGTCTTCAAACTTGCAAGGTTCACTGCTGTTCATCACCGGTGATGACTTCTCTCTGCAAAGCACAGGTAATTTTGATCACCCCAACCAAGGGTAGCTAAGCTATTTGTTTTGTTCAGCTCCTCCTGAGTGAGAGAATTTGCTGCATAGTACCTTTTACTTTCTTCTTTGCTAATTTTTAGCTTTTCTGGAATCATGAGAGTATTTTTATCATTCCAGGATTATTGTCAGTGAAAATAACTGAAATTAATTTTATATGTTAACCTCGTAACTGGAGACTTTGGTGATCTCTTATTATTCATTCTAATAGTTTGTATGTTGGTTTATTATTTTAATGAGCATACACTTATATATAGCATGTTCAAATAATAGCTTTCTTAATTGCTTTCTAGTCTTTGATATATTTATGTGTTTATTCATTTATGAGCAGTGAAAGAGAGAGAGAGAATGGGTAGTTATATCAAGGCTTTTACCACAGCAAATAAACTCAAGACACAAGCATCTGGCTTTCCATGGGTACTGGGGAACTGAACTTGAGTCAAAGCTGGCAGGCTTTGAAAGCAAACACCTTTAATTGCTGGCCATATCCCCAGCCTCCTTCTAGTGTTTGGTGCTGAGCATCCAACCCAGAGCCTCCTGTGCACTAGGTAGGTGCTCTGCCATTGATCTATACCAACAGCCATTCTCCTAAACCTTTTTTTTCTTTATAAATAAAACATTATTAGTAAGAAGTGAGAGATTATGAATGAGGGGTAAGGGATGGGAGGAGGGGAATGGCTTAAACTTGAGGATAAACCATATTAGGTTCAAAAACATAAAATCCTCATGAGCATATTGTAACCTATTGAATAAGTAGTGAGCGTCATCTGGCAAGAGGGGCCATGAGTGGTAGGGGAGAGAGTCTAAGCCTGTGAATAATTAGATCAGCCTGACAACCCCTGGTTCCATCCACTGGTTCCTTCCCTCACTGAGCTGTTGACCAAAGTGACTCATGAGATTCCAACAACATGACAGAATTCTGTCAAAGCTCTTGGGTGCCCTCCCTAGGCCTGAGGCAAAACCCTGTTGCTGAAGAAACCACAGAATGCCATCGACCAGCATCGAGAGACCCTTCAATGTCTGGAATGGTATCCAGCCCCCAGAAGGCAGTTAGTGTAGTGCTAGAAGGCACTGCACAGGCTGCTAGGGGAAAATGATCAACAACAGTTGGAGTAAACAGAGACCACTGACATGAAACACAATCTGCGGTCATGAGTAGTCTGACCACACCCCCTACTGGGAGAGAACAGCAAGCCAAGAAAGGAGCACTTGTGCAATGGAGGAGCCTGGGCCTGGGGGAGACAATCAACAGCTTTCAAATTTGGCCAATTTTCCACTTAGTGAGGGGGACCCCTTGTCTGGAACTTGGGATTCAGGGCGATAGTTACCGGATCCCATACTCTTGGGCTCCTAAAACAAGATGCACTGTGGGAACAATTGATGGGGAGGCTACTAAAAATAGAATCTAGGTAATCCAGAAATGTGTATATTTGTTAACCTACACTGATCACACTCTCCAATGGAGATTATGCTTGTATTTTTCAGGATGCAGCGAGAGAGCTGGGGACCATCTAACCCTACCAAACGACCGTAGGCCGATACCTGAGATTCTGGCAAGAGAGGAGCCACCACAGTCATACCATGGAGGATCCATATGGAATCCCGCAGAGAAGGACGGGAGGAATGAGGGACCCACAGCCACAGACATTCAATCTACACAGGATAAGCCAGTGAGACAGAAACCAACGATCTTCGACACAAAGACCCCTAAACTCACAACCTTAAAGCAGCCTTAATACTCATCCACCACAACTCAGGGAACTATGCGGAAGAGAGGGTGGAAAGATTGTAAGAGCCGTGGTGGGGGAGACTATCCAGAGGCATGGCACCCTTCAGTAACAACACACTTGGGCCAGGAGGACCGGGCTGAGTACTAGGGTATCCAGGGTCCCCTGCCACAAGGACTGATCCAGACGGCCCACGGAGGAGGATATCCAGCTGATTGGGGATGGGGAGGGGGGTATTGGGGAATTGGGGATAACAACTCATTGTTTGCCCACTGAATAATGTAACTCATTATAGACAATAAACATATATTTAAGACTTTAAAAAAAACATTAGCCAAGCTGGGCGTGGTGGCACATGCCTTTGATCCCAGCACTTGGGAGGCAGAGAGGTAGGAGGATAAGACAGCCTGGGACTACATAGTGAATTCCAGGTCAGCCTGGGCTAGAGCAAGACCCTACCTCAAAAACAAACAAACAAACAAAATACAATTAGCAAGGCATCTATATCATTCTACAATAAGACACAAATAGGATAAGGACAGGTCTTCGTCTGTTTTTGTCGTTTTGTTCAAAAGCAAAGTCCTTAAAATATTCTATGATGTTTGCTGGAAATGTTATGAAGTTTTGTTTTGGCTGTTAGCCTAGGCTGACCTCAAACTCATTGTGGTAGTTTGAATGTATAGACTTGGGTGTTTTACGAAAATTGAGTTTGCAGCTTCAGCCCCCAGCAAGCTGACTCCTGCTATAGGGGGCCTGTCACTGGGGATGGATCTAATTCCAACCCATAGGTTTTTTGGTGTCTGTTGCCTGGTGGTGATTTTTTTCCTCAGCCAGCTTCTTCTGCTGTTGATGGAACTTCCTCTGGATCTGTAAGCTTGAAATAAAATTGTTACTCTCAAAATAAGTAAATAAACAAGAAAAGTGTTCCTCTCATAAATTGTGTCTGGTTGGAAACTCATCCAGCATTGTGAAGCTGACTAAAACACTCACCAACTTTTTACCTTCCTCTTATAACTGCTAGGATTACAGGCCTGTGCCCTCATGCCGGGCTCAGAAACTTTCCTGTTTAGCTACGTTTTCTGTTGTAGTTATTATTTGGAAACAAATATAGCACTTTATTAAATGGCTTTCCACAGCACTTGATGTCATAGTTTCTTCTTTTTTCAATTGCTATTGTGATTTACATTGAAAGATTTTTGAAAACATTTTTTAGGGGCTGGGTAGATGACTCAGTAGTCAAAGGGGCTTGCTTGCAAAGCCTGAAGGCCCAGATTAGAATGGGCCATGTTGAATCATAAACCATCAGTAAAGCAGTACCCATGTAAAGCCAGATGCACAAAGTGGCCCATGCATCTTGAGTTCGTCTGTAGTGGCAGGAGGTCCATTACTTTCTTTCTCTCGCAAATAAATAAATATTATTTACATTTTTAAATATAAATTT